>CAIGRK010136820.1:0-16199 GCA_903798315.1 Fraxinus greggii
AAGATCAAACACCAAAAACCCTTACTCTTACCTATATTCAGATTTCTGAAGTTGAAGAAGTGGTGCTTAGAGTTCCTGAGATTCGGGACAAGTTCGTTCTTGGTGATATATGCGAAGGGAAAAGTAGTCGAAAGTTGTTGGAAGTATGGATCGCAAAATCAAAGAGGTTATTCGGTGATTTACAAGTTGGGTGATTAGAGTCAGCTAATATTTCGCAGTGTCTGGACCAATTGCAAGTTAAATTTTCTAGTGAATCTTTCTTGCAAGATTTACCCGGAGGTTTTTTATCCTTGTGAAGAGTTTATCAAGGGGTTTTCCTCCATAATCAATTTCAGGAGTTATTTATTTTTTAAGCTTTTGATCTAAATGTTTGTGATTGTTTAACTTAGGGTTTAAATTGTATTTAACCTTAATCATCTAAAAACAATAAATAAGTTACATGTTGCTTTTTATTGATTAATTGCACATATTTGGGTCTAAGTGTAGTGATATACGTTCCCATCAATGCTTAATGTGAAGATTTAATAGTGAAATATAGAATGATAGGAATCTACATGTGATGTAGTTCATTATAAAATTGTATGCAAGTTTTATTCACTTGCTAAAACTGAATCATGGTTCTTGAAGTATATTTTGGTTTGCAAAATAGTGTTCTCTATTCATAACCTAATAGAATTTTTCCCTTGATATTGCTAATTGTATAATACTCTGTAAGAACTAGGTTCTTAAAGTGGTTTTAGACTAGTTGCTCTTTATCCAATTGAGGAATTATAATAAGATGAACTCTAATAAGGTAGGGATAGAGAATGGCTTGAGAGAATTTAGTATCTGGTGCAACAAGATTAAATCCCTGTTTGGTGAATTTGTGGAAGGTGACTTTTTTTGGAGAATGTGTGGTTAGGATGAAGGGAAAATTTTTTGCCTTTACATAAATTACTTTGTTGAGAAAATGTGTAGTTGAAAATGAGTTTGAAGAAAAAATGAGTTTTACAAAATATGAAACAAGCAAAAGCCTGACTCTAAGATTGCAACGAAGAAGTGCGTGTTGGGAGTTTACTTAATCATGAACAGCTAAAATAAAATAATCTCAATTCTCACCAAGGATCTGCTTTCTAATTGGATAGAAACTGTGATAAGAATTATACATTTGTTGAATTTTGCAAACTCGTTTGAATATCTTGAACACGAACCATTACGATTTGCAATCCGCAACTATTCAATTGCCTAGTCTCCAATGAAAATTCATATAAGGAATAAGAATGAGAGAATAGGATTTTTCTTTTCTTGTGCTAGTAAGAAAATAATTTTGTTGTGTTATAATTTTTCAAACCCTAGCACCCTATTAAAAAAAGTACAAGTGGGTTTGGCCTGTCTCTTAAACTGAACTCAGTTCAATATTTAATTAATCCAATTATTTAAATTTGATTCATGAATTAATTAATTCGAGCCTATAAACAAACAACTCAATTAATTAATTATGTTCTCGATCACGATACCTAATAATGTGAATTATTATTTTGATCTAATTAAAATTGATAAATTAAAAAATCACTTAGCAATTCACATCTGTTGTCTCAAATTGATATCTAGCAATGTATTTGTGCAATACATGTGACGAAAAATATCACGTGGTATGACAAAATCAAAAATTTTTGTTTACCAAAAAATAAAATCCCTTCGTCAGTATGATTCGATCAATTACAATATTTGGATATGAGTCAATTTCAATTATCGATCATTTCTTTCATCACACTATTAAGTCAATGTAAGTCGAAACTCTTTTTGGACTTATGAGTACATCTTGGCCATGGATTTCGTTATCAGTTTAATTAAATGAAATGTAGATCATAATTTCTTACTACCTAATAGTGACCAATCCTTTATTAATTATTCACAACCTTCATATGATTCTTGACATATCCGAACAATGCCGTATTCGCGACTTTTGGCATAGCAACATCCAACATGACCAAGTATGACTGTACCCATATAAAGAACTATGATGACCTCAAGTCAAAGGATCAATTCCACTACCGAATGATAGAAATTAACCACTGATACTCATATAGTTATCCGAGTGGAATCTTTCCAGCGGATTTCTGATGTTTTGTTCTATAAGAAGACATTCACTTGTTCGTTTAAGTGTTACTACACTTTAACTTGTGAGATCAATTACTTATTTTACAAGTAAGAAATGTCACAAGTGATAGTCTATCCGTAATAAAGATATTCGTATATAGTTATTACTTACGATCTTCGATTATTTAATATTCAGTCATATGTAATTTGTATCTCACAGTGTTTTAAAAAGAGTAATGCGAGGCGATGCATGGAAAGCTATGAGCTAGGCCCTCGTATGTATAAAAAAGTGTAAAAAGGCGTTTTCTTATTTTAATATTAATTTAATTTTTAGTCCATCAAACAATCACTTAATGATTAAAAATAATGCATATCAAACATTTAAATCAGATTTATAGATTCATTATACATTTTCTTCAAAAATTCCAATAAAAAAGATAAGTTTCAAATGTAAATCAACCTTTAAGTTTTAACTTTAAAAAATTGTTATAAATAAATAAATAATAAAAAAAGATAATAGGCGCACATAATCGCGCATTAGCTATCAACGATTACCGTCGACAGCTAAATAAGGCTCCAAGCCACTTGGCTTGGCATTTCCACCGTTCATCATGCATAGGCAGCACCTCTACGACTACTTTTAGAACACTAGTATCTCAAATCATAACTCCTTGTGATTAATAAATTACCAAAATTTGAATCTACAGATTCTATGATTTAATTTATTAGAATATTAATTCAATTTAACAATAAATCTGCCATAAATGAAATGCATTAATTATATATTTAAAGTGTT
The DNA here is from genome assembly GCA_903798315.1 of Fraxinus greggii. Lineage (NCBI taxonomy): Eukaryota > Viridiplantae > Streptophyta > Magnoliopsida > Lamiales > Oleaceae > Fraxinus > Fraxinus greggii. Next base: position 2,876 of record CAIGRK010136820.1, read on the forward strand.
TATGTTGAAAGTTAATTGGACCAAGGGCATAACACTTACGGCGCAAAAGTAATAATAAGTCTTGGCCAGATCGTGTTTCGCAACTAAATGACAGAGCAAGATGCAATAGCCATGGAGCACTTTGTTTCTATATTTAGCTGATACATTAGGAAGATTGGTTAAACTAAAGTTGTACAACCTTAATGGAAAAGGTTAGAAGACTTTTACTTTACAAAATAGGTGCTATTTTTGGAAGTAGTTATTTAGCTTTAAGTTTGACCCAAAAATTAACTTGGAAAATATAAGGATCCATACAAAATTAACTATGAAGAAAAAACATTAGATGTTAATTAGTTGTGGCCTTTATCAAATTCTCTTAGTAAAAAATTTAATGATATAATAGTTAACTATAACTGTAAAAGATGATAATTAGTGGAGACCCTTATTAAATTCTCTTAGTAAGAAATTTAGTGATGTCAAAAATGCTAGGGATAAGTTGTCTGTTGATATTAGTACAATTTCCTTAGAAATAAGGAGATGTAACTCAAAAATGAATAAAAGGAAACAAAACATGGTAAATGGCTGTTGGTTATAAATAAAGGTCTCAATAAGGTAAAATAACTATAGTTTTAATAAATCCTTTATGGAAAATAATAGTGATGATGAAGACGAAGAAGAGTACTACTGAAATATAATGCATCAAGAGAGATAACTTTCACTTTAAACCTACCTTAGTAAGAATCTGCAGGACACACTTGGTTAATTAGTGAACAGAAATTTTGAACTGTTTATCGTTATTGTAAGCTTAGATAATAGATTAAACACATTATCTCTCATATTTTGAACCTTCTTGGGTTTTGCAATTGCGCTAGAGAATTCGCCTAATTAAATTTTTCATAGAGTCGGCCAAGTTCGTACTCATATTTGTGATGTTTTAAAAAAGAGTACTATACAATACCACACTTGTACTATTACAAGATATTGTCATCATTAAAAGCACATAACCTAACCAATATTTTGGTAAACAATACTTTTTTCCATCACATAAATAGGAAAGAGTTAAAACTTCAAAGTACTTCTCATCGAGTCAATCGTAACTATTTTTCTTCCTAACAATATAATTTAAAGTGATTATGGAGTTCAAAGCATCCAATGATAAATTACAATGATAAATTGATCGATCGTCATCAAAAGATCAAAATCAAGACTATCTCCTATCGGACTCATGAAGAAGGTCGAGATCGAAGTAACACATTCTGGACATGTCCTTTAAGACCAAGAGCTTAAGAGCCAAATGTCAAAAAAAGATCAAGATGAGAGCCTAAGAGCCAAACTTCAAAGCAAGCTCAAAGACTAGATTTATTAATCCAAATGTAAAGGTACCAATACTTTGATCTCTAGCAATGAAGGATAAAAACACAAAAATCATTTCCTGCACTAAAAGTTATTTTAATTATCACTTGCATAAAATATTTTGATCAAAATTAAAATTTATTTTCAAAATGATGTTTAAACTTAGATCATATTTTTAAAACATCACTCACCATGAAAACTAGTTAAAAAATACCTTCCAAAAGTATACATTTGTCAAAATATTCAAATCGGATCAAACGAGGTAAAAAAACAAGAAAATTGACCGAACCGAGCAAGCACTCGACCGGAGGATGCGAACATCCGAATCATTGTCCGAAATCCCAAAGAGTTTTGATGGCATCTGATTGGTCCATGCGGACGCCTGATTGGTCCAACCGGTCGGATTTTTGACCATTGTGTAAACGCATAACGGCTATTTTGGTCGTTTGGACATAAGGACAGACGTCTAGTTGGTTGTCCGGTTCGATAGGTTGTTTTATTTTTTGAACTTTATAAATACCCTCACTTTCTATTCTTTGTAAGAGTTTCAAAAGTAATAAATGAGATATATTTTGATAGAATTCTTTGCATTCATTTCAACCATTTCTTCATATCAAAAACTTTGATTGTTAAATAAAACTTCTTAAATCATTTTCTTTATCAAAGTTGTTCAACTCTCTTTTTGTACTCATTTCTATTACTCATAAAAGAGAGATATATTTTGAAGAAAATCTTTGAACTTACATTGTATCTATTTCTTTTATTTCTTTATACTAAAAAACTTCAATCGATTCAATCACTTTAATCATCATCTTCATCAAAGTTTTTCATCTCTTTTGGTACTTGACTTATTCAATTATTCATAAAAAAAAGAGATATATTTTGAAGAAGATCTTTGAACTTACATTCCATTTAATTCTTCTTCATCTTCTCATTGAAAACTTTGATTGATTGGAGCTAATTTTTATTTATCATATTTGTCAAAGTTTTCATCTAACATTTGATCTATAATTTGTTGCTATTCATTGAATGATTATTTATGTTGGCTCATATGTGCCTACAAAAATTATTAAAGTTGATGAAAAATTGGATCAAATCATTTCAAAACCTAGAGATGAGTACGATGAAGATGATAAAAGAAAATTATCTTTAAATACTAAATCCNATTGAATCTAATTTTTAATTATCAAATTCATCAATTTTTTCATCTAACACTTGAGCGATTCTTTTATTGCTATCCATTGAAGTGCTAATCTCTCTTGGTACTTAATTTGTTATCATTTATTAAGAGAGAAATTTCTTTTGTACCGTCACTTGTGGGTTAATATTGAGGTTCCTGAAAGTTCAATAGTATAAAGATCAATTGTTCTTTATTGTAAGTCACTGTGTGGGTCATATTGACATCATATAAAGCTTAATAATATGAGGATCGATGCTCTTTGTTATAAGTCCCGTAAGGATCCGTGTTTCTTGTTTATAAGTCCCCAAAGGTATTGTAAGGGTTTAGATTGCACCATAAGCCAATCAATTTAGTAAAAAGGCGTTGCTCGTGATAGATAGCTTAGTAATGGAGGACTTAGATCCATTTCTTTGGATCGAACATCCACAATTATATTGTTTGAATCCTCTATTTCCCTTTATTTATCATTTATTTCATTTAAATTTTCGACAATACTAAAAGGGTTTGCTGATGCTAGTTGGATATCTAGTGTAGGTGAGAATAAGTCCACCTCAGGTTAGGCATTTACTCCTGTAGGAGGTGCAAGCCTTCGAAATTCAAGAAACATATATTACAATCTCAACTATGAAATTCAAATATTAGGCATTTTCTGAAGTCGAAAAAGAAGCTGAATGGCTTGGGGATTTACTGTATGAAATTCCATTGGGAGAAATGAATAATTCCTTCATATCTCTTTTGTGTGATAGTCCAATAAATTTTAGCTAGAGCATACAATGAAGCATATAATGGTAAGTCTAGACATATGAGTCTAAAACATGATTATGTGAGGAAATTAATCAAAAATGGAATAATTGCACTCACTTATGTGAAGTCAAAAGAGAATTTGGCTGAACCGTTCACAAAAGAACTAGTATGGACAACAACTAGTAGGATGGTTGAGTATAACTCTTAATACAGTTCGGATCGATGGATCAAGTATCTCTAAAAATGACAAAGATACTACAAGAACTTTACCTATAAATTTCGAGGTAGAGCCATCTCAATAGAGAGTTAGAGTTTCTCTCTTAAAATTTTATGAATAGGAGAAGTGCAGTGCCATAAGAGCGCTAAACGAGATTGTACGAAACTTGGAACACGTGATTTTTTATATCTGATTTTATCAGTATCATTGTAAGGAATTATGTTCAAAGATTTTATGCTATCTGGAATTTCGATGCTACTTTGTGACTTTTACATTAAGATTTGATTCAAATCGAAAAATATCTATACTCTATGCATAAATGTCCTTAAACTTGAGTTTGAACTCATTATATACTTGAACAAGTGGGGGATTGTTGGAATATTGTTCAAATTATAGTGAAATGTGATTTGGAAGTGATCAACTATGTGTGAAAACAATTGGAAGCAAAATGAACAAAAAATTAATGCTAGGCGATCGCCAAGTTTTAAGAGAACAAACCCGAGAGATTTTGGGTGAACTGTATAATTGCCCAGATTTGTACTGTGTGATTGCCTCATACAAAATTTTTTCCATTGGGTTTTTAAATCCTGGTGTCGTTTTGGATTTCTCACACCCCGTTAACTTAATTTTGACACCATTTCGTACATGAAGGTTGTAGAACTATATATAGGAATGGTTTTCATGTTGGAAAATATATCCAAAACAACAAATTTATTTACTCACTTCCAAAATCAAAGATCAAACTCATTTTCTATATTTGTACTTAAAAGTTCCATTTTCAAGTTTGTTTGCTTGATTCAAACTCGCATTAATGTTTGTCTACTTCTACAAATTATTTGCCTTTGTAAGCCTTCAAGGAGTTACTCCGGTGGCGACAAATATTGTTTGAAGATAGAGATTCATAATCGTGTTCAAACTTTCCATTTTGGTAGATTCTTGTCGCTGGGTTTTCATTGCACTTCATCAACTTTCTACAACAAGCGAGAGGTTGAACTACATTACTATTTGAGGGCGAAGGTTTCCACCTCATTCCATCTATCCTCTTCATCTTCCTATCCTTTCAGCAAAGCGATTTCATACATATCTCCCATCGATCTCGAACCCCTATCATAGGCCTTTATCAACCAAAATGAAGTTCTCACGATAGTGTTTGATAAATTCGTGCATAAATTATATTTCGTTAACCAAAAATACTTGTATGCAAATACAGATAGAGTAACGACTTATCGAAACTGCGATATGTACATAATCATAAACAAATCACTATTTACTCAAACATAGAAAATAGAAAGAGGTGAAATGAAGCGAGGTCAAATCTCTTTGAAATGGATTTCGCCCCTGTATTGGTACTAACAGGATCAAATGGACGTCCATCTCCCAAGATATAACAATTCTTCCAAAATTGATATAGCACAATATTAATTTTGCAAGGCGATCTAACACTTGACTATACTTTTCTAGAACGAAAAACATCTAATACATAACTCAAAAATAATTTGAAAATTATTTTGACGAAATTTAGAGAAGAAAAGAATTAAAAATCAATTATATGAAATTGAGTTAGAGTACGAAAAACTAAAGTATAGATTTTCAAGTAGCGTTTTGAATGGTTGCACCTTGTAACATAGACCACACATTTCCATATTAAATAATGTGGTAACACCCTATCAAATTGTCATGACTTTTCATGATACACCTTTTAAATAGTAAAACCCATTTTAAGAAACATGACTCTTTGTATGCATTTTTGCAATTGAAGAGGCACCTATTGAGACATATTCCAATTCACTATAAATAATACTAATTATTCTAATAATTTCCCATATGAATGGAAAAAGTAGACTTAGAACAAGGAAGATGAAGAAAAATACAACTGAAATATAATGCATCAGGATCGGTAGCTTTCACTTTGAACCTTCCCTTGTAAGAATCTATCCAACTCACTTGGCTAATCAGTGGACGCAACATTTTGAACTGTCGATCGTTATTGTAAGTCTAGACTACAGATCAAACACATTATCTTTCATATCAAATTTTGGTTCTCTATTGTGTTCGTTATTTCGGCCTTAAACCTTTTATGTTCTACAAGTGCGCTAGAGAATTTGCCTAAGTAAAATTGTTATAGAGCCAGCCAAGTTCACACTCACATAGGTGATGTTTGGTAAAGAATACCCTACAATATTCCACGTGTACTATTTACAAGATATAGCCATCATTAAAACAATAGTTTGTCCTAATTAATCTTTTGTAGGCAAACTTATTACATCATAGAAATTGGGAAGAGTTAAAACTCAGAAATGCTTCTCGTCGAGTCAATCAAAATTAGTTTTTCTATTAAACCTAGTTCGTGGGATCTCCAATCGTAATGTTAGGTTTCTATTAAGTTGGCCCATTAGTTTAGGCTTTACACCCATTTCCCTCGATACGTAGTTTATTCTTCAATAAAAACAATCAGTATTATTTTCATTTGAGAGCAACTGCCAAATGGTATGTCTAAGGCTTAGATCTAAGATTTATTGTTATACACAACATTCTATGCCATATGATTTGTGTAACACCCCTAATTTTCTTAAAACTGGGAGTGTTACCAAAGACTTACTTCTATATACGTTAAATGCGGAACGATAAAAAAATAATTTTCTTTAAAATAAAATAATTGGAATATCCATAAATTTAAACTAAACATGAAAATTGTATCTTTTAAAAATAACATAATCACATAACTAATTAAATAACATGTATTTGATTGAATTAAACTAATTAATAAATTAAAGGACACAAAATCTTAATGTTTATTTTTCATTCGATCCCATTGGCAGCCCGCATCACAATCCTACCACAAATTCAATTGACCCGAACTAACTTGTAAATTTATTGTCAATCTTATGATGATCGGATCGGACTGACCGGTTCAACCGAAAAACTCGTGAACTGGCATCTAATTCCGTCCAGTATACATTTATTGGAAAACAAAAAACCGGCTAATAAACAATCAACCCGACCGGTTTAACCGGGAACCGAAAAATCGGCTACGATTTTCCGGTTAATTGGTTAATATAATTTTTTTACCAAACAAATTTTACTATCTTGATGGGCCACCTATTGTAATAGAAGACCCAAATAACTTTTTAGTACAAGTGATATTCCTTTGGCTCCTTTTTAAAGAAGATTATTCTTTCAATGTTTTAGTAATCTTCCAATGTGGGACACTAGCTCATTTTTAAAAGAGACTCTTATCCCAATGTTGTAGTAATCTTCGAATGTGGGATACTAGTCAATTTCCAATTCCAAGTGTTTAATAGTTTACTTCATCATTTTCATTAAAAAATCATAACCCCCAACAAGATTATAATGACAAACAATTTTAATTTGAACTAAGAAAATTATTTTGGACATATTAATTGTTAGTTTTTGAGGTTATAAAATAAATTACCATAATAAATCTAATTAACAAACATGGATTATATTTACTTTGAATTGGTAAACTAAAATTAAAAAAGCTATTATAGTTATGATATTTTATAGTTTATTTGTGTATTTATTTATTTATTTATTTTGTTATCCGGTTCGACCCCGATTCAACTCTTTGACCCTCGGCCCTCTTCCTTTTCCAGGTCGATGCCTCGGTCGATTTTTAAAATATTGTTTATTGTAAATGTGAGAATTTAAAAATGTCCATTAAGTTACGTGCAGTTTTCATACACAGTTATACAACAATAAAATAGACACTTCATACCATATTTCTTATGGAGTATATCGATGACCAAGCGAGACACCCATCAGTAGTATTTTAAACTTCCGAAGGATTTCACATTTCGTTATAAAGAATCCAATAGAGTTCACATTTTGTTATGTCGAACCCGAAAGTCCACTGGCAATTCATGCATAAATTATTGAATATAAAAGTTTACAAAAATAAATCACTTACACAAAAGTATCTTACTTTGATAGATTAAACGCTTCTTTTTTTTTTTTTCAAAAGAGGTTGCACGCTCTAAAACATTTCTTATCTTTCTCGATTGCTATATTAAATGGTACATGTGTATATGATTTCTACTGTGCCTTGTTATTTTTCATTGTATATATTTTGCTCCATATGATGTATTTATATAGCCTACTATCTACTTGAGTTTTTGTATAGGTTTGAAGAAGAAGAAAAAATTTTTTAAAAAAAAAACCGTGTTCCACCGAACAATTGGATAAGAATGGGCCTTAACAGATTTTGGATTATGTTCAATTATTAGCTTCCTGTACATTATTTTGGAAGAATGTATTTTGAAATAGTAGATTGATGGAGAATGTATAGTTGAAAAATAAGGAAAAGTTATTGATGTGATGAAAAATATTATTTTATTGAAAAATATGTAGTTGAAAATGAGTAGAATAATGAGAATGAAATTTTAATGTGGCTCAAACAGTGGCTAAATATAAAGGATTCATGATATAAGATACTTAAGTAACTAAAATTCTATTAACCTTGTTTTTCTTCAATTGGGTCTAATTCGATATGTTCTTATCCGAAACAACTTTATCACGAGCCGAAAATACATGATTTAATACGGTCTATTCAACAAACCCAATATTGATATGCATTCCACCCTATCAATATTTAATTATTTCACCCAAGAAAGTAAAAGAAATACATATTTTGCTTCAGTCCCTCAACTTTCTAAAATAAAAAAATGCATCTAGATTAAAATCATTATCACCAAAATAATTCTATTTCATAAAATTTCAGGGCATGACATTGTAGCTAGCTATCTCAATTAAATCATATAACAAGCACAAATTGTCACTAGTTGAAAAATTCTTTCAAATTCTTTGAAACTATCATGCTTCCTCATAATTTTATTGAAAGATCTAATTTTTTTTCAATTCTCAAGTTGTATTGAACATTTTCACAAAACAACTACACTTCAACAGTAAAACATATTTACTAGTATAATTTGAACCCTCACATTGAATATCCATTTTTCAATATCGTGCGCATCTAAAGTATATCAAGGTATTCGCTATAGTGTATTTTTTCATTTCAAAATATTCTTTGATTATCTCAGTATTCTAATTTGAAGAAAACAATGGCACCCTCGCAAATTCTGGGGTGCATCGAACTTAAATAGATAATGTTGTGTAAACAGACCTACAACCGCAATCTATGTAAGACCGAGTTTAGAAACATAATATTCGTCCACTCTTTTCAAGTTTGATCACATTTTTAAATATGTTTATCTACTAGATAATTAATTTACCTCTAGTCAACATATAAAATGACTATGAATGTCAATGTCTAGCGAAAGACTATATTATACTTCTATTGAAGGATATTGCAGTCCTATTAAGTACCATGATTGACCTAACTTTAATTAGCATATTATTTGATCATAGTAATCACATAGACCCAAATCCAGCTTCCACGTTGAGGAATTACTCTTTATCGAGACCAAAATATGACATTTTATGTGCCCCAAATAATCACATCCAGAAACCCACTAGGTAACATAGCCTCGAACAATGTAACCCATTGGCACAGCCACGACTTTAGACCTTAGAAACCGATATATATCTTCCAGAAGAACACTGCCCTATGACGGCATTGTGGTCCATATTGATCTCGGTTTCAATGCAATTTCGACACCCAGCTACCTACATTTGATTCTACTTCCATATCATTACAGAAGCCCATGACCAAGCACCTGATGAGAACCAATTAAGTGCTTTTTAATATAAAATAATTGCAGCTTAAAACATTAAGAAGGATCATCCTTTTCAAAATATAATTTTTGCACGTCTCGACATCCAATCTTGATGCTATTGGATTATCTATACCAATGAGGATTAACATATTTTAATTGCAACTATGTACTCAAATCGTTAACTTACGTATTATCCGCTATGAGAGAGATTGAGCACATCTTACCCCTCACAGATTTTTATAGAGTCCCCAGAATTCAAACACATGACCACACCTTAAGAGAAATTGAAATTGAATCTTGGTACCAATTGATACAAGTTGCCCAATTGGTACCAAAATTCAACTTAACTATCTTAAGGGAAGGTCATATGTTGGAATCATGGGCACGCGACAAAAATCTGTGAGGGGTAAAATTGACTCAGGCTTTCCCAGAGTGGACAGTACGTAAGTTAACAGTTTGGATACAGAGATTGAGTCATTACAAAAAAAGTACCTTTTTTTTTGTAATGATCCAGGTCTCATGCCCGACCCTTCTCTTACGCTGTCCGACCTGGGTGGGCATATATGCCTACTTACCCCTCACAGATTTCTATCACATTTCCCAAGATTCGGACACATGACTTCTCCTTAACAAATATTTAAGTTGAATCCTAGTACCAATTGGGCATGTAAGTTGGATCCTAATACCAATTGATATTGGCCATTAACCTAATCCATTGTGTCTAAGCCGTTAACTTTCATACTGTCCGCTCTGGAAGAGCCTGAACCTATCTTATCTCTCATGAATTTCTAGGGATTAGAATACATGACATCCCCTTAAGAGAGACTTAAGTTGTAACTTGTTCAATTGGTACCAAGATCCAACTTAAATCTCTCTTAAATGGAGGTCATGTGTTTAAATCTTGAAGACACAACAGAAATCTTTAAGGGATAAGATGGGCTCAAGGTCTCACAGAGCGAACAATACGTAAGTTAATGGTTTGGGCATAGAGACTGGGTCGTTACATTAATTCACTTGGGATTCGAAGTATTCAAAAAAAAAAAATTATCTGCATAATTTCTCATAACTCTTGCTTGACAAGATATGTTAGCAAACAAATGGACACAATTAGACTTTATTAAGTACTTGTTTGTTTTCCATTATTATGAGGAAAATGGTGTAATGAATAGTATTTGTTGGAGAATGTGTGGTTGATATTTAAAGTAATTTTATTGATTTGTGTGTAGAATATTTTATTGGGTGAATGTGTGGTGGAGAATCTTACTGTAGCAAACAATTTATTTTTTTTTAATGGTTGACAAACAAAGGCTAAAAAAAGTAACGCGCTTTCATACTTTCATTTTAATATAATCAAAAGCATAAACAAATCCTGTAAGTTGGAGTCCCAATTTAACCAAAACATAACAGTTGGCCATTTTGAATTGGAGCAATTATACCATGAAGGAACATTATAGGTTAGTATGGCATATATACAAAAATTAAATTGAATAGACTCAAAACTAAAAGTCATGAATGCCGAGACATAAATCATTTAGGACATGAATGAAATTAATACCATATGCAAGCATTCTGTACAAACTTCAATTATAATATAAAATTGTTTGCCTTATCAGAATTTCCAATACTGGATCATGACAAAATCAATAATGCCTTGGATTAGAATCAGCACATGGATTATACATAATTTCACAACTATAAACTTGATTCGTGTATTAAAATGTGAATAACTCTATATATGCACAAAGAACGAATATATCCACAATTATTCAATTAATTCCACATGTGTTCCATAACTCTACATATGCTCTTTTACAGGAAGTTAGTAAAAACTTGGACAACGAACTAGTTATGTCGATTCTTCTATAATTATCGTAATTTAGAATACGTGAAGTATTATATCTTCAACATACATATTAGAGTGTTCATTGGAATATAATATTTCAGGTACGATACACCTATCCCCACGGGGATATTTCTAGATGTTGAAGATTCGACTTCTGTGATATCTTTGTTGTTGATTTTATATCTCGTAAGTGTACGGATCGTAACAAATAATATATTGGACCAATGATTCTGGGACCGTTCCCACGAGAACTATAATTTAATACTTAATTTATTATTTCTAACTCCTAAATGATTAAAAACAAAGAATATAGTTTGGTGATTGATTATCTAAATTACTCTAATTATACTAACTTTATCTAAATGCACTCAATTAATCGAATTCGGGTTTAAAAGTATGAATGTTGATACTATGACTTACAATTTCATTTGTAGATCTCATTTGATTCGCTAATGAGGATTCATGACTATTGTAGTGTTCAGTAGAATTCTTAAGTAATCAATTTACCTTTCCCAAGTTCAGATTGATTCTATTTAAATAAATCAATTATATATCTTTATGTGAATCCAAATAAACTCTAGTTAAACGCATTAAATCTCTAAGAATCCATGCAACCACCGCAATAATTAGAAAATGTTTCTCTACACTTTTATATTAGTTTTCGAATTTTACGATATGATCTAAACTTATAACTCACATGTCGGCTCGTTACAGAGTCACACGATCATTGAATTATTGGTCAAGTAATTCAAAGAATTAAAATCCGTAAATAAACTCAGCACATAAAATTAAATTAAAGGGTCACACTTAGATTATATTGTTGCCCAAACTATGAATTTATCTACTCATACTAATGAAAGAAAAACAATAAAATCATAAAATTCATAACCAAGTTTTGAAATCTTGCACGAAGAATTTTTTTCAATCTCGAAAGTTTTCAAACCCTAGCTTTTCACCATTGATCTTAATGATTATATATTTTTCTCTCTCTAAAATTGTGTTTCTCATAAAAGACATAATAAAACCTATATATAGAAATCTAGAATAACTCTAAAAGGGAGTTCTAATTCATCTCCAATATTGAATTTGAGTGTAATTAGGAATCCAACAAAATCTGAATTTTTATATAGTTAAGTGCACTTTGATTCTCCACAATAAGTTATTTGCATCCTAGGTCCTCTTTATTTGCATGGCATGTCCTCATCAACAAGACTTGATTATTTTTGTGCCCATTCCTCAATTTTGTACCGCTTCTATATGATTTCATCCAAACTTATCCAATCTGATTTTTGCCTAAATCAATCATAAAATTACCTAAATTAAGTAGATATCCACTCATGTAATGATAAATAATAAGAATCAAGGCATGAACAAGCGCATAAAATACACTTATTAAATACTCCAAACTTAAACTCTTGTTAATCCCGAGCAAGACTATATACTAAACTCACATACAAACAAAAACATAAAACCATTAGATAACCTTGCCAAACTTATATCAAGTATTTGAAATCATTTGATTATTCATAAAAAAAATTATAAGCAATGTAAATAAAACTAATTCTTTACCCATTCAATGCTTGATCGATGTGTGTATGCATAGTTAATCTAATAATCAAGAACTTTTAGGATGGTTATTTCCTGACTCCTTATAGTCAAATATTTCCTTTCTCTTGCGTAGGATGCACACCCCTAAACTTGTTTTTCATTCACATACCCGGAATGTTTATTCTAAGGTTGATTACACAACGTTCTTTTCATTCTCGTTCATGTTTAGTTGGGTTTCACCAATAAAAGTCACAATCACAATATGCGATGATTCTCCCTAGATTTGAATGTCTCAACCTCCAAGCTTCAACTAGGATAATAATCCTCACTAGTAGTCTAAATTCTATATTAAGGGTGTGTTTGAGTCACATTATTTTGAAAGAATGTATTCTGAAACAGTAGATTGATGGAGAATGTGTGAAAAAGAAGGAAAAGTTATTGATGTCATGAAAAATATTATTTTATTGAAGAATGTATGGTTGAAAATAAGTAGAAGAATGGGAACTTTAATGTGTACCAAACATGGGCTAAATATCTGAGGCTTAGCCGAGAAGAAATAGTGCTTTTAGTTATTTTGTCACTACCTTAACAACTATAGCATGTTTTTCTTTTCTTTTATTGTGTACATTCTTCTATTTTTGGGATCTTTATTTGGTTTTCAAAGATATTCTTCACTTTACATTACATGCAACCTTCTTTCCTAGTAGATCATCTTCTAAACATTGGTGATTAATAGGACCGGATTACTCAAGACTAGTTTCACACAA
>CAIGRK010136852.1:0-10162 GCA_903798315.1 Fraxinus greggii
AAAAAAAAAAAAAGTGAAAAACCAAAAACTAAAACTACAACTCAATTGGTCTATCTTTATCTTTCAAACACTCATCTAACCCTAAACTCACGTCTCTCTCCCATTCGAACTGTCAAAAGCCCACCACCGATGAAGACCACCATTAGTCTATTGAGTCTTGCTATTTTATCTTTCTTTTTGCATTTTTTGCCTCTTCTCTTCTGATTCTTCGCATTTAGGGGTGTTGTATTATTTAAGATTTATGTATGTCATTAATGAATTTTTTTTCTTATAGCTATGTTTTTCACTCGTTTCATGTAAATAATGTTTAGGGGATTGAATATTGACTTGGTGCTTTGGATTTGGAGTTTTGGTCATCATCCAGAGATATTGATAACATTCTATTTCAAGCATTCCATTTGGATCCAACATGTGATGATCATGCTTTCTTCATTTTTATCTTTTTTTCGTTTTTTTGTTTCATTTGCCGAATTTAAATGATCCATCCTTGTGTTAGACTAAAACTAGGTGTGTAAGGGTCTCGGTTTTTAATTGACCCATTATTGTGTTCAACTAGGCTTTAATGCTTAGATGGTTCTTAGGTTATTTGTATGTTGCTTAAGTGTTGGATTATTCTATTTTCATCATTGGAAATGTCTTTGCATTTATATTTACATAATAGCAGATTACATGAAAAGTGTTGTTATTTGAAGCCATGAGTAACACTAATCATGTTTGTCAAAACTTGATCATCATGTCTTGAAGAACCAATATAAGTGTGAAATGTAAATGCCAATTCTGAAAATTTTGGAATCATCTACCGAGATGAACTGCCGTTCTCGACAGTTAGGATCTGAAATTCTCGACAGTTGACTCACTTATCTCGCCAGTTGGTCTCATAAGCCAAATTTTAGGGTTGAAATGTACGACATATTATCATCTGAACACCATTACTATTTCATAAAATGTCACGAAGTTCCCTATGCTAGTGGCGTAATGGAGACGGATGGTAAGTTCCGTAATGGATAAGTTATACAACGTCAAATTATTATGTTATACATTAAGCACGTTTAGTTGAAAATTAATGTTTAATTTAGATGTTATACTTTAAATGTTAGTAGAATCTGTTACTTTCTTCCATTATTAGATTTTGGTAACTAATACAACTCAAACCACTTTTGCATAGTAATACACACTGATGTACTATTAGCATCGACCATACCCGTTCAAGGCGACGATGCCATTAACATAAAGAGGCAATGATGCGTTCGAGTGCCTGGTACATAGACCAGGACTCCATTCACGAGGGGAGCAGAAAGAGAGTCAAGCTACGTTAAATCAAGCAACATATACGAGACATTCGAGGAGTTAACTAGGGAAAATAGTCACCTATTCTCAAGGAAAGCATAGCTGTTGTTTTAGGTAATTAATGACGTGATAGTAATTTTGGCATTGTTTCTTTCACAATGGAAAAGTATTGTGATAGTAATTTTGTGTTGCTTTCCACTTTAGATTTGTTTCACAGTTCCTAGTAGTGATACTCTTCTTTCGTTTTGGTATAACCTACACTTAAACTTTGTGTGCTTCTAGGGGAAATTTGATGTTAACATAACTGAATTCGTTAATTTTGCAACTAATTTATGCTTAGGTTGTCGACCATATTTATGTTCTCTAGTTTTTACCAGGGATTCAAGTGGTAAAGTATGTACTTAATATTGTGCATCCGATTATCCGTTATGCCCGAATTTTTAGTCTAATTCACTACTTTGCAAGCTAGTGAAATATTTTGTCCAGTTAACTACTTTGCATATAACGTTATTTTTACACGATTAATACCTACAAACAATAATGACACGAAACTAATAATATAATATAAAATATTTGACGCATCATCGTGTGATGAGAAATACAATTTCAACTCTTGAACATCATTCCTATTTATGTGCTTAAAGTTCGAACGGGATTTGAACATGTGGCCCGATTATGGCCAACTCTCACACACCGATAACATGAAAGTGGTACATTCGAATATTTATATCCAAATAATAGCAAACAAGTGAAATCGACAGTTGAAATGAGTATTCCAATATTTCTAAAATGTCGAATTCGACTGTTTAACTGTCGAAACTAACGATAAGCATTTAATGGGCGTGCTACATTAAATGTTGGTTTCTTTACCAAACCGAACTAGTGAATAATAACTTGAAAAATTTTAAATACATATGATAATGTTGTATTTAACAATTCAAAATTAATAAGTTATAAGATAAAAACATAAATAATTTGTACATGCGAACCTCTCAAAACGGAAGATGAATCCACTAATAATTTTTTCTTCTTGTTGGAATGGAGAAGATGTGAAGAAAGTTGAGGTTTTTTGTATATGGAAATCGATTTATACATTCATATGACCTTTTTTTTTTTGCTTAACAATTCATATTACCTAATGTATTATACATATATCCAATAGTTTCTAATACACAACTCAAAACATCACTCCATGGCATTAATAAACATTAAATGAAATCATTAATTAGCATTAAATCTTCCGAAAAGGTACATCTAAAGGTGATTTGGACATTTCACACAAAAAATGTGGCATTTTTAGCACCATTTGTAAAAGTGATAAGTTTTGATTTATTTTCAAATTTGAAACGTTTATGAAAATGTCTCAATAAAATAATTTTGTAGGTGAATCCATAACATTTTCTTACCTTTTAATTATACATTTTTCAAAAAAAAATTATTTTTGACAAAATATGATATAAAAAAATTTACATGAAACAAGATCTAAACAAAAAGATAAATTGCTTTTGATTGAATGAGTATAACGTGCACAGTGCGCTATCATTACTGCAGAGAATGAGAGTTGCTCTCCAAGCAACTAAGGTTTCTCTTTTTCTTTCCCTTTTTAGCCTTTTTTCTCCCCATGTTTATCATTTGGTCAAACTCATGGTGTGAGCATCATTGTAATATCCACTCTTAGGTTTCGATTTCTCAATACGAGATTCGTATCTTGAGTACTATTATGACATTGTTGATATAAGATATTCGAAAACACTGAACAAGATAATTTTACTTTATACATGTCAAATTATATAAAATATAATATAATTTATATTTTATATATCTCTTGACAATCCAATATATAATTTGATTGGATACAAATGATAAGCCTAAAAAATTTATTTTTAAGTAAGTGATTTATTTTTAACTTCAAAGTCAAACGGCTGTTTTGCAAACATTTCTTTAAAAAATTGTTTGACTATCGAATTGTCGCAAATATGAAATATTAGACATTGTTTTTCGTGATATTTTTTTTAAATTATTGTTTGATTAGGATACAATCTTTCATTTTAAAGTTATTTATAACCTTATGAGTAGGGTCTTCTACTTTATTATAATAAGACAAGTTTATTATATACCATTTATAATTTTCAACATGGAATCAGAGGGGGTTTAATCTGATTACAGTTTAAACTTGCAAGCTTTTGCTCCCCAGCTCGTTTATCTTAAAGCATTTTCAATCGTGGTATAAAATATACCTAAATTGAGATTCAAATATCCAAAGTGAACGTAAAACTCTTCAATGAAGAGATGGAAAAGAAATGAAAATTGTATTTTCGACATAAAATGTAATATATATATATATATATTACATTCTTTCAATTGGAACAAAATTTGAATTTAGATTCATCGGGGATATAAATAGGGATGCAAAAGTGGTTATGAAGATAGCAATTTTACACCATCAATGAAGATGCTTTTTGATCGTCCGGGCCAAACGAGTTTTCAATGGATTATTGCTGCTCCGTTTTACTGCCAACGGTGTTTGCAAGTTTTGTTGAGAAGTAGTGCAGACAGAATGGCGATTGTTCATAGAATCGTAGTCCATCGCAGAAATTTAAATTCTTTGGTGTTATCAAATCGTAGACCATGAATGTTATCAAATTTTTTCAGTGACCAAATGTTATTCAGGTGGCGCAATTGTTTAATATTTATTGCCCTTTCCCTTGATATTTGGCTATGTGTTCATGTTCTGTAGTATATTTTAAGAATGTTTTTATCTTTTCATATGATTGCAGAACCTAATGCATTTATATTTGATAAAAATTACTTGCTTTGCCAGTAAAGTAATGGTTGGTTTTAAGATTCTTATTTAATTGTTCATAATTTTTTCAACTTACAATACCATCAGTAAAAATTTATGCAAATAAGACGATCATCCACCAAATTAAATCATATAAAACACACTGGAACTCCTCATCTCGTCAACCATACATATATATCCTCGCAGTTTCTCTCTCCCCCACAGCAAAATATACCCACAAGAAGGAAACATAAAAATCTAAAAGGATAAAATACCAATACTTCACGCATGTTCCTCATATTCACCTTCCTCCTCCTCCTCGTACTCACCTTCCTCATCTGCAGTAGCATCCTGGTACTGTTGGTACTCTGAGACGAGATCATTCATGTTGCTTTCGGCTTCTGTGAACTCCATCTCGTCCATACCTTCACCAGTATACCAATGCAAGAAAGCCTTCCTCCTGAACATAGCAGTAAACTGCTCACTCACTCTCCTGAACATTTCCTGAATGGAGGTCGAGTTCCCAACAAAGGTGGATGCCATTGAAAGCCCTTTTGGTGGGATATCACAGACACTTGATTTCACGTTGTTCGGAATCCACTCAACAAAGTATGAAGAGTTCTTGTTTTGAACGTTAATCATCTGTTCATCCACTTCCTTGGTGCTCATTTTGCCTCTGAACATAGCTGAGGCAGTGAGGTAACGTCCATGGCGCGGGTCAGCAGCACACATCATATTCTTGGCATCCCACATTTGCTGGGTCAGCTCAGGAACTGTAAGGGCACGATACTGTTGGGAACCACGAGATGTCAGTGGAGCAAACCCAACCATGAAAAAGTGCAAACGAGGGAATGGGATCAGGTTGACAGCAAGCTTTCGTAGATCAGAGTTGAGTTGTCCAGGAAATCGAAGGCAGCAAGTGACCCCGCTCATGGTTGCAGAAATTAAGTGGTTCAGATCACCAACTGGGGGAACGAAACAAAACCATAATAAGCAATTGAATGATTGATTTAAGGAGCATGTACAAAGCACATGTACTTTTATAAACGCTTCTGAATTAGTAAGTTACTAGAAAGGAAATAAGTAAAACCTATTCTGAGTTACTGATAGTATTTTTGTCGTGTAGATTGGAGATTAGCTGACAGGAATATGAGTTATGTGATCCACATATTATTTCATCTTTTCATGATTATAGACACGTACTACACCCCAAGAATAGTCAGTATGAAACATATTCCAGGGAAGGAAGGCTTTCTTACTTCTGTCCCAAATTTATATGACACAGATCAGGCACAAACAACCATCGTCAACCACACCTGTTAAGTTATAAATTAATATGCAGGGGGTCAAAGGTAACAATATAATAAGTTACGATATTAAAATTCCAGAGTGAATTCAAACCCATATCTCATGCTTATGCACAACAAAGATAATAGACTAACAAAGAACTAAAAAAATATCAATTCTTCGCCTTTAAATATGAGCTTGCGGTGAGTTTATCACTAGGACACGTAAGAGCACAAACAAGGAACCAAGCACTTAAAATAAATCAAAGCAAATTAGATGAACTATAAAGGGTATCTAAGGCAACTTCAAATAGCACCACCAAGGATTTCAGTAAAATATACTCACAGCTAGGAGTGGTAAGTTTGAGGGTCCTGAAACAAATATCATATAAAGCTTCATTGTCTAGCACCATGCATTCATCTGCATTCTCAACAAGCTGGTGCACTGAAAGTGTGGCATTGTATGGTTCAACCACAGTATCTGAGACCTTGGGTGAAGGGAACACTGAGAATGTCAGCATCATCCTATCCGGGTACTCTTCCCTAATCTTTGAGATCAACAAGGTACCCATGCCAGAACCTGTTCCTCCACCAAGCGAGTGGCACACTTGAAACCCTAGAAAAGCAAAAGCAAATTTCAGACAAGGGCATACTCAATTTTTAAATCCCAAAAAATTAAGACTTGCGATGTCCATCTATGTAGTGAAATGCCCAGTGAAATTAATGTTGTAAACATTGTAAGAGATGCATATCGCTGAAACCCATGAGCTCTTAATCAACAATTTTTAAAATAAACAACTTAATCATACACAATTTACCTTGAAGACAGTCACAATTCTCAGCCTCCTTTCTCACAACATCAAGAACCGAGTCAATAAGCTCAGCACCCTCTGTGTAGTGCCCTTTAGCCCAGTTATTTCCAGCACCAGACTGACCAAAGACAAAATTATCAGGCCTGAAAATCTGGCCATATGGACCAGTGCGGACACTGTCCATCGTTCCAGGCTCCAGATCCATGAGCACTGCACGTGGAACAAACCTCCCACAGGACGCCTCATTATAGTACACATTGACTCGCTCTAATTGCAAGTCAGAAGTTCCAACATAGCGGCCAGTTGGGTCTATGCCGTGCTCATCGCACACAACCTCCCAGAACTTTGATCCGATCTGGTTACCGCATTGGCCTCCCTGAACGTGAAGGATTTCTCTCATTTTTTCCCTACAAGTACAAAAAATGTCAAGTACCCATTGAAATTGCATCCACACATAATGAAAATTCTCAATTTTCTATGTTTTCCCAGAATCTAGTCAAGATTGGCATCAAATCTCTGAAAATATTGAAACGTCTATAATATTCGTTATACGCTGCAATGAAGTGACAAATACTTCTGATATAACCGTTGTTTAAACCCAAGTTAAGTGACGCATTAGGATCAGAATTTAAGAATCTAAAAAATACAAAGAAAGCTAATACATAACTGAAATTGGATTCCAGTAAGCTAAAGAAAATAAGAAATGCTTAACATCCATATCTTCACCAGATCTGCCAAAATTCAATGGAAATATATAATTATATAAAGCACATTTACTGATCTGAGACAAAACGGGAACACAATTAGAATTGATAAAAGTTACCCAAAAAATTGTAAAAATATCCCAAATAAACATTAAAATTAACGATCTACTAATATTGTACGCATTCAATTGTATATGGTACCCATAACTAATCAAATTATTAATTTAACTTGAATATTCACAAATCTATAAAAACATTAGCATAATAAACAATATGCACCAAAGAATAGATAGATCCAAGATATCAAGAGAGAAAAATACAAGCGCTTGAACATTTTAAAAATAACTGCTCCACCAAGATTTTCACATACATTTCAAGAGGAAGTCAAAAAAATTAAAAACACCAATGTACACGATAATTTCAGGAATTTAGAAATCAAGATACACTGTGTATATCAGATTTTGAGGAAGAAAATGATGAAATACAAAAACTAAGAGGGTTTTGAATACAAATTCAAAAAGTACCAATTCTAGAGGAATTAAGTAATTTATACAACAAATAAATAAAGATCTGAACACAAATTTGAAAAATCACCTTGAAATTTGAGGACAGATGAAGAATCTATGAAGCGGATCGATAGATAAATATTATCTATCGATGAGAGAGTGAGTGTGTGGAAAATTTGAACCCCGGGAGACAGATTTTTATATCAGTCAGAGGACGGATCAACGATTAGGATTGTCACCCTCCTGCTAATAGTGGGCCATTACTGGCGTCTGATTGTGGGAATAGACGGTTACGATTGAACAGGGAAGCTCTAATTATTCAGATTTGAACTGTTCCGGAAAATGAAAAGTTAAATGACGAATGTGGCCCTTGAGTGAATTACATAAATTCCCTTTGACTATTTTCTTTAGGTATGAGACTTTTTCTTCAGAATCCAACACTTCCAATCCTAAATTTCAACATTAACTAGAACTATTTTAATTTGTGAAATTAAATGTGCAGAAATATTTAACGATGTGACGAAAATGGCACCACTTATAATTATTGAATTTTTGATTTTAAGAGGAAATTGGCACTGGTTGAACCGACCGCTTACCAAAGTGCAATGTAAAATTTAAAGTTCAATTTGCCATGGCAATGGATACAAACCTTGCTTCTAGCAATGAATTTCATTTTCTTGACCATTATAGAAACTTGTGAACCTTTAAACACATATGGTCTGTTTGGGCCAGATTTCAATCTGATTTTAATGTAAATCAAAGTCAAACAATCAATATCAACCACATATTTCATGGGTCTCATATCTTTTCAACAACACATTTCAAAAATTTCTATCACAATCTACTAAAAATCTAATTTTAATCCCCACCAAACAACCATTATATCTGTGCATGCTGCATCCTTCTTGTGAAATACTTTGGATTGATTGAAATTTTCCCCACAGGACAGTTACTTAACCAATTATTTTTAGGCTTCAGTGTCACTCTCCTGGATTCACATCATCATGTCATTTTCCAAGACTGGTGCTACTTGTAAAATAGAGGTGTCTATACTGTTGCANAACAACACATTTCAAAAATTTCTATCACAATTCACTTAAAATCAGATTTTAATTTACATCAAACACCCTCATAATATGAGCAAAATATATATAGACCCTGTTTATTTGGCATTAAATCTCTATGACAGTTAGCAGCCTACCATTTTTGACCATTGACTCATTGCGTGGGACCCACTTTTTGAAAATAACGATCCATTTTTCATTGATTCCCTAAAATAATGCCAAACAAACAGGAACGTATTTGATTAGCAAAATAGTTTTCTTTTTATTTTAAAAATATATGTTAATTAAAATTAAAGCCTAAAAATGATTCATCAGTTGAACCACCGATCAGCTAGTTGAACCACTAATCCAATGAGCCGATGATTTTCTCGGATCGAGTCTAATAACTATGTAATGAAGTAGCGAGGACAGAAAAGTAAATATACGTTTGGTAACCTTGAACAATCATTGGAGATATTACACTCTAAGCATAAGTTGATTCAGTATCTCTTTCCAATCCAATTGGATCCGCAAACAAAATACCAATTTTTGGCGCGTAATAAAACTCTCCGTGTATTTGGATCTTATTATCTACTTGTCACTAATTGATAGGGTTAACATACTTTTAGTGAATCGCGAGCTCGGAAGGCGAGTGAAGCCGGCTGACACGTTTGGAAATAAATAGACAAAACAGGCCTGCCTATAAGTCGGCACCTCACATGAAATAAAGTTGTCGCACGTGTCCGCCAGCCAATACATGTACGGGTGGCTATCGATAATAAATTTAGCCCGTAGACAATTGAGCTCACCTCGACCCTAAGGGTGAATCAAGCTTGGCTTGTGTGAAGCTCAGCTCATGTTTAAATTTTATGATTGGCTTGATCCTTTGGATGGCGAACCTCACGAGTTGAGCTGCTCATTTTTTTATTGTATTTGAGTTTTTTTTGAGGAAAATAAATTTTAGAATAATATTTTTTTTTGCAAAATGTGTGTTTAAAAAGTACGAAATTTTTTTTAAATACATACAAAGAGGAAAATAAATTTTAGAATAATATTTTTTTTTGCAAAATGTGTGTTTAAAAAGTACGAAATTTTTTTTAAATACATACAAAATATTTTATTGTATTTGAAAATACGCATTGTATACTAACAAGTTCGACCTTACGTGCGGAATAATACTAATTAAAGCAACAAGTCACTTTTAATTAGTTTCTAAATGATTAAACAAACAGTCCAATTATCCTAAGTTGAATTGCTATAGTTTGTAAAATGAAAAGTAATAAATAATACAAATATGATGAATGAGAAATCCAATTGGGTAAAAACTACGGGACCAAACCAATTACCTCCACTATAGACAATGTGAGTTACAATTCAATTCCAAACTAGTTCCACTAGCTATTNTAGTATACTAACAAGTTCGACCTTAAGTGCAGAATAATACTAATTAAAGCAACAAGTCGCTTTTAATTAGTTTCTAGATGATTAAACAAACAGTCCAATTATCCTAAGTTGAATTGCCACAGTTTGTAAAATGAAAAGTAATAAATAATACAAATATGATGAATGAGAAATCCAATTGGGTAAAAACTACGGGACCAAACCAATTACCTCCACTATAGACAATGTGAGTTACAATTCAATTCCAAACTAGTTCCACTAGCTGTTGTAAACCCTGCAACTCCAAGACCTGCTGCTCATTCCAGCCTTGTGGTCTGCTACCATAGAAAACTATCTAGTCA
>CAIGRK010136858.1:0-15001 GCA_903798315.1 Fraxinus greggii
TTGGCCATTTTTGCAAGAATTATACGAAAATGACATTTTTCTATTCACACCCATAAAAGTGGACATTCTTGAAAATATCCCCGAAAATAATAGCAGACAAATTTGGGCTTTTGAACATTACTCCAGTAACTTCTTTCCGTAGACTTTTTTAATTGTAATGTTAATTTTATTTTTAAAGACAACATCGATTAGAATTTATGAGAAATGTAACGTGAATTCTATCTACATTCAGCCCTACCAATCCCCAAAAGTCTTTCTTTTCCAAACGCTTGCCGCCGTCATTTCCAACTCCCAACTTTACAAAAACGAGATATAATTAATAGTTTTTTTTTTGTTTTTTTTTTTTTCATGTAATGATGTAACGTGGGTGACAACAAAGTTCACTATATTAAGGTCATTTTATGAATAGTCATTGTGTTATGTTTGAGAAAAATAATCCAATATACACGTAAAGATGACGTATCGAAAAAGTAAATGATTAAATGAGCTTGTTCTTCTAGGAAATGTTTCAAATTTCAATGTCCTTAATCTTGTCTCTACGATCGCCTACCTGATTTGGACACCATTACATCATCTCATTTTTTTTGTTATTTCAGCTAATTGTCTATATCGTCTCACTTCATAAAAGAAAAGAGAAGAATCAGAACGGAAAGGGAAAGGAAGATGAAAAATTCATTTAGGGGGCAATTTGATTAATACTCAATATTATTGAATTTAGGTTTGATATAATTAACCAAAAATGGAGGAAGATCAAGTGTCTATTAGAAGATCTCAATGGATTAAGTTCCAAAAGTAGGCTTTTGGGGTCATTATCATTAATTAAACGAGTCATAGGAATGTGTATTTAAGAGAATATAGTTATTTCACAAAGTAACCCTTCGAAAAAGATGCCACCATATCTTTTCGAGATTGAACTCTCCCCGTGATTGTCCATGCATGTCGTTTTTAACTCCAAATATCATTAGTTTTTATGGTACATGACCTCTTTTTGAGTGACGTACCCTTTTGGAGTACTTAGAGCATCTCCAGTGCAATAATATACATTATCGTGCTGATAATAAGGCAAATGGGAATGGATATAAGAATGTCCAATTCAAATGTTAATTGCATTAGTTGTGGATCTCATTACCACAAAAAAAAAAAAAAAGAAAAAAGTAGGCTTTTGGGGTCATTATCATTAATTAAACGAGTCATAGGAATGTGTATTTAAGAGAATATAGTTATTTAAAAAAGTAACCCTTCGAAAAAGATGACACCATATCTTTTCGAGATTGAACTCTCCCCGTGATTGTCCATGCATGTCGTTTTTAACTCCAAATATCATTAGTTTTTATGGTACATGACCTCTTTTTGAGCGACGTACCCTTTTGGAGTACTTAGAGCATCTCCAGTGCAATAATACACATCATCGTGCTGATAATAAGGCAAATGGGAATGGATATAAGAATGTCCAATTCAAATGATAATTGCATTAGTTGTGGATCTCATTACCACCAAAAAAAAAAAAAAGATGTAAAGAAAGAGTGAAGATAAATTATTAAAAATTAAATGGATACATCCTCCTATGAAAACGAGTCATAGAAAATAAGTGGAGAATGTATTCCTTTCCATGTGAGCATTTCGAAGTAATATGACACTTTTTAAAGTAATCTACATTCTAATTAGAGATGTTCTTAGAGTATCCTCAAGAGATTATTTAAATATAAGATACTCTATATTTTAAAGAGTTAAAATTATATTTCAAGAGACTCTTTAAATTAATATTTTAGTTTAGAAAGTGAGTTTCACTCTCTAATTTTAAAAAGCCAAACTCACTCTCTATGATTATATGCATTCAAAGTATTTCAAATTTTTAAGGAGGAAAATAATATAATAATTTGAAGAAAATCTATTGAAAATAAAAGAAGGAGAAAAACAATAAAGATGTTTTAGGAATAGTAAAGTTAAATGTTAACTATAAAGATTTGTTGGAGTAAATTTTTTATTATTTGAATTTATAAATGCTCTCTAAATTGCAGAATATATTCTTTAAAAATTAAGAGTCTCTTAGAGATACTTTTAGAATTTAAAATGTTAGGAATTACGGATCAAGATCTATGGAGCGTAGGCCTCCTAAAAGGTGGTGGCCGCGTGCATTAGTTCACTCGAGCCGAATGAAAACTCGCTCTCAAGAGCAAGGACAAAAGAGAAGTTGACCGCAAGAGTCGCCTTTTGAGCAAGAATGGAAGCTAGTGATCCAATAGTTGAACTCACAAAGGCGGGTTAAAAATTTAAATGACTATTGAACTTTACACAATTTTTTTATTGATCATTATACTATAAAGTTTTTCAAATGGTCACTAAGCTAATTAAATCGTAATCACGTTGACTATTAAACTTTAAAAGTTTTTCAGATGATCACCAAATTGATCGAATCGTTATTTCATTCATCACCAAGTATCTCACCATTAGAAAAATTGAGGACTCTCTGACATGATAACTAAAATATCGATATGGCACAATCATCGTNAAAGTTTTTCAGATGATCACCAAATTGATCGAATCGTTATTTCATTCATCACCAAGTATCTCACCATTAGAAAAATTGAGGACTCTCTGACATGATAACTAAAATATCGATATGGCACAATCATCGTTAGTTGATGACAAATCACCCAAAAACACTTTAAAAAATTGAAATTTTAAATTTTGATTGTTTTCTTTTGTTTATCTTTTAGTTTCGTTTAATGATATTTTTATTGCTTTTTCCCGTTAACCGATTTCTTTATTAGCATGTTTTTAGCTAATTTGTCATCAACTAAAGATAATAATATACCACATCAGCATTTCTGTTTGTCGCCTCAAATTTTCTAACGTTATGTTATTGATGGATGGATGGATGGAAGAAAAGATTTGATTATTTTAAGATTATCCATTTTTTTTTAAATTTAACGACCAATGAAATAATGATTTGATAAACTTGATGACTATTTTATTTTATTTTTTTAAATTTGATAGCCAATAAAAAATATTTTACAAAGTTTAATAATCATTTAAATTTTTAACCAGTCAAAGACAAATGTTTGCCATACTAATTTTTTTCATTCTATTATTGTTTGATAAAATAATACTTTATATCAGTATTCCAAAAAATGTAAAGATGGATAGACATAGAGGTAAAATTTCAAATTTTACGAGCCTAGATAAGTTTAGACGAGGTCTAGGCATAAATAAATGCTTTCTTATTTTTAATACATATTTTACTTTTTAATCATTTAAAATTATTTAATGACTAAAATATTATATACCAAACATTTAAAAATATAAAATACTATGTTTGCAAAATAATTATTACAAATGTCAATCATACAATTTTTAAGTTTTCGAAATTCAAAAATTAGACTATTTTTCATAGTTTCAACTTTCAACAAGACAAGTCCTACTCGAAATTTTCTACCATTTTTTTCGTTTTTGACTTTTATATAGATAAAGTCATTTAAAAACTCAAAACTAAAGTCAAATAAAAGACTTTTAAAAAGATAAAAAAAAAAAATTAATAAAGCGCCACTAGACGCTCATTGTCAATGCATGGCATTTCGTCTGAACCTCATGCCTAGACGGTGTCTAGATGCCGTTTAGGTGGGACTTTTAGAACAATGCTTTATATACAAATGTAGATTGTATAAGGATTACGTCTAGTGTTACCCACTTTATGGTTAAAAGTGTTAAAATGGCTAAGACATGGGCAATGCCTTACTTCCATGTCGAAATCATGTTCGAGATGTACTGGTCAAGTGCATTTTTTCGAATATTTGGTGCAAGGTAGCATTGTCAGTAATCGTTCGGGTGTAACGGATTGGTAGTGCATGGACAAAGGGGTAACAAATGTGGAGCCTAGCATGAGTCATTTAGTGGAGTTCGCCTTCAATTGAACGCAACCTATATTCAGGGCATGCTGAAAATCAATTGGTCGAAGTTTTCAAAGCTAGCTGGATGGATTTCACTAAGGCCGTTACTAACGGTAGTTATATGTCAAGGATTTGATATGTGCAAAGTAGTATTTGCATGCAGGTTGTTTACTTTCCATGTTGGGGCAGCTTTTCTGGTGGGAAAAAATTGAATTTTGGACCTAATGGTTAGGGGTGTCAACTATACGAACTTTATATAAACTCTTAAAGCATGAGGCACAAGTCGTAGAATGCATTGTTGTATTCCTTGCTTAATTTTGTGAGTTATCTTTTATTGCAATAGTAAAAGTTGGGAAGGCGTTCTTGTATTACGTGTGTTCATTTACATATTCTATCCCTTCCATACAATGTTACGATTCTTCGTTGAAAAAGCAAATACGAGTGCATTTGAAGGCCCGCTGAATTCAAAACTTAGTGCCATATAGGGGAAAATTTACTGCAAAAAAATTGACCCTATAACAACTGGTGTTAGAGCACGGTGAAAACAGATTTTCTATGAAGAATGGCGGACCAAAATCTTCGAGATGGGTTTAGAATGCTGGAAGATTTCATTGGTGGACCTTTGCGTCACGAAGCATTAATTATTGTGGCACAGAGACACATTCAGCAGGTTTTCCATGCTGAGTTACGCGCCCAATTTGATGCTTTTATGAAAGACGTGAATGAAAAACAGACATCAATTATGAGTGATATGATGTTGTTCGCGGATAACATGAAAGTTAAGTTTGATGGTTTCGAAAGTGGACTCACTTTGGTGAAAAGGGTTGTTACCGACCCTCCTGTTGTACGAGATTTGTCGAGTTCTTCCAAAATTTGAGTTCATGAACCGAAGGCATTTACTGCACCCGTAATGCTAAAGAATTGGAGAATTTTCTATGAGTTATGGAACGGTACCTCAATGTTGTTCGAATTCCTACAGAACAACAGGTGATATTGCAACTATGTATAGTGCTGGTGATGCAGAGCTGTGGTAGCGTATCAAGCTTCAGGATGTTGAAAGTATTGGAAGACCAAGGATTGTTGCATGGGAAATCGTGACTCCCTACGAATACTTTGTGGATTGCAAGGGAATCACTCAAAATACTGAAATAAACACGATCTCTTCCGGAATAAGTGAAAGAGGTTACGTGTTATTTTATATTGAGAATATGTCCGATGAAGATATGTTGTTCAACTTCATATGTTGTTCAACTTCATTTCGAGTTTGCAAACTTGGGCACAAGTGGAATTGATACGACAAGGAGTAAAAGACTTGAAATCTGTAATTGCCAAGGCTGATTTCTTGATGGATTTTTAGCTTGCTGGCTCGTCTTATACGAAGAACAAAAAGAAAGAACAAGGTGGGAAGAAGTCAGGTTCATACCAAGGCAAGAAGAAAGGTAAGAATTCCTACTATTCAAAATTGAAGGATGGTGAATTGTTCCAAAACAAAGGAAAGAGCAAAATAATGGTTGTTACATTTGTGATGGGCATCACCTCATGCGGAATGTCATAAACGTTAGAAATTGACAGCTCTAGTGTTGGAGGAGGAAAGTGATTCATAGGTAGACATTTCTACACGAGTTCATGATTTGCAACTCGTGAATTCCTTGATTGAGAAGATGGACAAACAAATTTGTGGGTTGATGTATATTCCTGTTGGTATAAAGGGGCAGGCTGTGATAGTAATGTTGGATACTGGTGCTACAAACAATTTCTTGAGTTTGAGGACGGTAGACAAATTGGGTTTGAAGTTGACTAAGGGTACTTTAAGGATAAAGACAGCAAATTCAGATGCTCAATCGATAAAAAGGATATCTCAACGTGATCTTCCTGTTGGCTACTGGGAAGGAAACTGTAGGTTGAATGCCCTTTTCCTTGATGACTTTGAGTTGATCTTTAGTGTTGAGTTTTTTGTGAAAGCCTTACATGCATGGGATGTTTATTGCTGACTAGGGAAATTCTTGCTTCATCTCTGCAACTTTCCTCGATTAGAATAACCTCTAAGATAAACAGAATTTGGTTAGGTTGCAGTCATCTAAACAATGTAAATGTAAAGATGGCTGAATCCACATACTTGATGGCTTTGATCGAAATCAAATCGGATCAGTTTCTGAAGTTCTGGATGCTATTGTGGAAGTGTTGGATAAATTTTTGGAAGTGATGCCACCTGAACTCCTAAAAGTCTTGCCCCATCGTTGGGCAGTTGATCATAAGATTAAATTAGAGCTTGAGACAAAGCTTTCAACTCAGGCTCCCTACGAGATGGCCTCTGCTCACTTGGTAGAACTTTGAAGGCAGATTAATGAATTGTTGGATACTAGGTATATTCAGCCATCGAAGGCTGCTTACAGTGCTCTGGTTGTTTCAAAAGAAGCAGGATGGATTGATGCAGATTAGTGTAGACAATCACCCATTGAACAAGGTGACGTTAAAGAACAAGTACGCGATGCCTCATGTCATGGACTTGTTTGATAGATTTTCGAAAGCTTCTTTCTTTACAAAGTTCGATTTGAGGTCAAGGTATTGGCAGGTTTGGATCACAGCTGGTGATGAATAAAAAATGGCTTGTATTACAAGTTATGGTACATTTAAATTTCTTGTTATGCCATTTGGTCTCATTGACTCCCCTACCACATCCTATAATCATTTGAATGATGCATTGTAAGAGTTTTTGGATCGTTTTGTGGTCATGCATTTAGATGATATCGTGCTCTATAGTTAGTCACTTGACGATCATATTACTCATTTGTTGAAGAAAAATCAGAAGTGAGAGTGGATGGAAACATGTCAAAATGCTTTTGAGAAGTTGAACCAGGTGGTTTTTACCAAACCCATGTTGGCATTGCCGGACTTTGAGAAACCATTCTGGTTACATATCGAAGCTTCAAATCGGGAGATTGTTGGAGCATTAGTGCACGAAGGGCACCCTGTGGTGTTTGAGAGCCGAAAACTTAAAGATTCTTAACCAAGATATTTGACACATGAAAGGAAATGACTGTAGTAGTGCATTGCTTAGATATCTGACATCATTATTTGCTGGGTACTAAGTTTCATGTTTTGAGAGAAAATGTGGCAAATACTTATTTCACTATTAAGAAAAAGTTTTCGCCAAAGCAAGCTCATTGGTGAAATTTCTGGCCGAATTTGATTTTACTTGGCTGCACAAATCGAGCAGATAGAATCAGATTGCCGATGCTCTAAGTTAGAAAGATGTAAAATCATATGTTGGTTATCTCAGTTGGGTTTAGTTTACTCTTCTTGACAGAAATCGGGAATGTTCTCTTGATGATGTAGTTTGTAAAAAACTGAAGGATAAACTTACTAGCATGTTCGTTAGGCGGTATTATGTAGAGCATGGTTTAATCTGTGCTCATGGTGGAAGAATTTACGTCCCTGCAGCTAAGGAACTAAGGCAAGAAATTTTGAGGAAAACACATGATCCCCAATGGGCGAGACATCGAGTTTTGAAAGAATGCTGGCTTTGTTAGGCAGGTCGTGCTTCTAGTCGAAGATAGTGGAAGATATGGAAATATATGTGAAGACTCGCCTTGTTTGTTAACAAGACAAAGTCGAAAAGAAAGAAGGATGTGAGATTGCTGCAACTCCTTCTCGTCCCGACTAGCCATGGCAATCAATATCCATGAATTTCATTAGCAGATTCCAAATGTTGGGGAGATATCAGTGATGGTTGTGGTGGATCATTTTTCAAAGATGGTTGTGGTGGATCATTTTTCAAAGTATGGAATTTTCATTGTTACACTGCATTAATGCAAGGCGAAATGCAACGATGCTAATTTTCAAAAATGTGATCAAGTACTTTGGGTTATTGAAGGATATTATAAGCAATCAAGATACACGCTTCACGAGAACGTTCTGGACATCATTGTTCAATATGATGGGATAGAAATTGAAGTTTTCAATAGCCAATCATCCTGAGATGAATGGACATCATCCTGAGATGAATGGACAAACAGGAAAAGGGTGAATGGGCTGCTTGAAGAATTTCTTCGGCATTATGTTACATCAAGTCAGAAAATTGGGTTGACTTGTTGGACACAACATAGTTTTGCTATAACATCCATCGGTTATCATCTATGAGAATGAGTCTGTCTGAGTTAGCAATGGGACTACAGCCAAGAACCCCCCAATAAAGTTTCAAAACATGCGGACATAGCTTATGCCCTGTAGCATACGATTTTGTCCAAGACGGACAGGATTTACTTGAACAAGCCAAGAATAGTTTGGCAAAAGGATCTCAAAGGATGAAGAAGTATGCAGATAGGGGTCGAAGAGAAGTGGAATTTCAGGTTGGGGACAAGGCGGTGTTGAAATTAACACTACAATTTGGAAGAAAATCTCCAGTAACACGGTGCATCATAAATTAGTTCTGGGGTATGATGGTCCATTTGAAATAGTGAAATGAGGGGGAAAGGTTGCTTATAGACTAAACATGCCATAAAGATTCAAAGTTAATCCTACTTTTTATGTTTCATATCTGAAACCATTCATGAAGATCAAGAGATTGCTTAAATTTTGGATCGCCGTGTTTTTGGAATGAGTGAGAAAAATGGAAAGATTGAATACTTGATTGGCAGTAGCAAAGCGGACGCTACTTGGGAAAGAGACGTGACTTTGTGGCAATACGAAAAGCAGTATTTGCTAGATAATCCGATGAGGGCGTCGAACTCTTCTAGCGGGGTGGTTTTTTACCCTCTTGATGGTTGCAAGTGCTAAAACGGCTAAGATATGGACAATGCCTTGCTCCCATGTCGAAGCCATGTTCGAGATGTTCTTGGTCAAGTGCATTTTTGGGAATATTAGATGTAAGGTAGCATTGTCGGTAATCGTTTGAGAGTGATTGGATTGGTAGTGCATGGCACGGACGGAGCTCAACATGCAAAGAGTGTCATGTTAAGGCAGTTTTCTTGGTGGGAAATATTTGAAATGTGCCTCTAATGGTTGGGGGTGTTAGCCATACGAATTTTATTATATAAACTCTTAAAGCACGAGGCATAAGGCAAAGAGTGCATTGTTGTGTTCCTTAATTTTCTGACTTCTCTTTGGGAAGTTGTCCCTGTATTTCGTATGCTCGTTTACATATTGTCCATTTCATGAAGTGTTCTTCGTTGAACAAAGAAATCTGATTACATTTGAATGTTGACTTGAGTTCAAAACTTACTGCAGGGAAATGGACCCTACAACATATGGCATGATTTATTTTCTTTTGGACAATTGGGTTTTATCTGTTTAGAGGGCAACAATGTCATTTGAGTCGATTAGTAAGCAGGGTAACAAGCAAATGCAGAGCTAAATCCACCTCATATTAATCCTCACATGTTTAAATAAACGCTCCTCCAACCCTCACCAGAACCGCGTAAACACTTCTAGAGAGAGAATCTAAAATGGCCAGCCAGTTGCCGGATGACTTCAAATGCCCGATTTCATTGGAGATAATGTCCGACCCGGTTATCCTCTCGTCGGGCCAAACATTTGATCGGGTCTCAATTCAACGGTGGTTGGACTCCGGCCACCGGACCTGTCCGGTTAGTAAACTGCCGTTGCCGGAACCCCCTACGCTAATTCCTAACCACGCCTTAAGGAGCCTCATTTCCAATTACACCCTTGTTTCGTTGCCTAAACCCCAGCCTTACCCTTCCAACCCGCAAAATCTGATTCAGACCCTTGTTTCTTCTTTGTCTCCTTTGGACGACAAGCTGAATTCGCTTGACCAGCTAAGCCGGATATCTAAACGCGACTCGGGGATTCGCCGGAGGCTGACTGAGTCGGGGGCTGTGTCGGCCGTGTTGGACTGCGTCAACTCGAGCGATTCAGGGCTCCAGGAGAAGGCTCTGCACCTGCTGCTGAACCTTAGCTTAGATGATGACAACAAGGTGGGACTGGTGGCGGAGGGCGTCATTGGAAAGTTAGTATCCGCCTTACGATGCGGCGCTGGAGACTCGCGGGCGGTGGCGGCGACGGTTCTGACGAGCCTGGCGGTGGTGGAGGTCAACACGGTCACGATTGGGTCCTACCCGGATGCCATTCCCTGCTTGCTAGCTCTCCTTTGCGCAGGAAATTCAAGAGAGAGGAAAGAAGCAGCCACGGCTTTATTCACTCTCTGCTCATTCCCCGACAACCGTGTTCGTGCTGTACAGAATAACGCCGTTCCCATATTACTCCACAATGCCAATTCAGGCCTGGAGCGGGCAGTAGAAGTTTTGGGTCTTTTGGCAAAATGCAGATTGGCCCGAGAAGAAATTATGCGATTTGACAGGTTTTTAGATATCTTGATTGAGGTTTTGAAAAATGGGAGTTCAAGGGGTGTGCAATATGCCCTATTGACTTTGAGTTCTTTGTGTAGTTATAGTGAAAAGATACGTTTGGAGGCTCTAAAATTAGGGGCGTTTGAGATATGTGTTGGTTTACTGGAGGACGATAATGAGAAATTGAGAAGGAATGCAAAAACTCTCATTCAAGTTTTGCAAGGAAGAAAAAGGATTGCATGATCTCATCGAAGATTTAGGGTGCGGTTAACTGAAGTGCAAGATGTCTGCATTGTGTCCAGATAGTCAAATGTCAATAGTTAGCTCTTGATCCTTCAGTCGAATAAAAAAGTCGATGAAGCCCTGTAGGTGGACTATTCTGTGGTGATGATTGTATCTTTCCATAGATTTCCAATTTTTCACAAGAAATATCTTTTGGAGGTCAGTTGGGTATTGTTTTTGTTTGTTTTATAATGTTTTTTGCTGTCAGATGATAGACTTTTGTACAAAGAATTAGGGCATAGAGGAGAAATGTTGGTCCTTTGTTATAGACTGTCTAATAATCGTACACTATATATGAAGTCTTAGTCTCTTGTTATGACTATTGTAATGGGAATTCCAAATTTGTTACTTAATTTGTCGAGTAGTTTTATGTGGAACACACCATATGATTTGATTGTCAATGTACTCCTATGCATAAATAATTCCCTGTTTGTGCTGGTGTTCATGCATATGTAAGTCCCTCGTGTGTTCTATTGTATTAGGAAATAGCATGCTGAAGCTCTGGATTTTATTACCCAAGTCTTGTTATGATTTTTTCTTGATGCAGATCCAATTTATTTTGTGGTTATGGGTTGGTATTACACACTTTTATAAGTAGTCTGTAAGATGTGTTGTTGCAATTGTACTGTATAGGATTATATATGAATTTAATTCTGAGCTTCTCATAGTTGCAACATATTTTCTTGTACAAATTAGACGACTCCGAAGTCATTCTACTTGAATCTGGAAAAAAAGGTGAATTGTGACGAGGGGCTTGAGATCTCATATTATGCACATGGTGGGTTATCTGACATCCAGTAGCTTAATACTAATGGGTAAAATGCCGAGTACAGCGGGTGATTTATCATTTTATCAGAGTGGAAGGTAGATTGGTAGTGCTTAGCTGAAAAAAATAGAGAAATTTCATGGTTTAGCAGATACTCTTTAACTAGAAAAATGTTTTAAATTTTTTTCACTCAAGTTCTCGTCATTGCTTGGTATCAACTTTTGTACTTCACACTTAATGCTGAATTTGCTTTGGTAGATATTAACATTTTTCTTTGTTTTTAGAGTATGGATATAAACAATCGGCTCTACTATGTTCTATTTTATTGTGTGCAGTATTGTTTATGCAACTGGTTTTCCTAAGACTATCAAGTTTTCAGATATTGCCTTCTAACTGGACATCAACTCTATGCTGCATTTAATGTGCCAAGTTCCTGGATTAGAAGAAATGAGTATTTCTTATTCTGTCTCAGTGGTAGATGTTGTGGTGATCGTTTAATTTTATTCTTAATCACATTATCATTCTATTTCACTCTCTATATTTCATACTAAAAACTCTTTCTTGCATTGCTGATGACGAGTTTGTCTTTCAATTCCTAGCAATCGTGCTTTTCTTGAACCATACTGCACGATTGATCAAATGTCGATAAATTCCAAAGCATGTGATGCACAATAAAGGGTTCTTGATTGACTGCAACCAATTCCTCCCATCCCTTCCCAAACCGACTCTATAATAAATATAAAATGTAGATTCATATTTCTATTATTAATCTTATTTATCTACCTATTTGTTCGTTAAACTAACATATAATTCCTTGTCTGTATATTCTCGTGTTGATTCCTGTCGTGTCGTACATAGGTGGTGATGCTAAAAATCTCCAACCAGTAATAATGAATGCTTGAGGGAGGTTTGATTGCTCGCCATTGGAGGACGCTACCAAGGTGATTTTATTATTTGGTAAATTAAAGGTATATTCTTGTTTGGATGGTTGACTTTTGAATTTATCTCGTGAGTTTCGTTATATTAAACTGCCATATGAGTAGGCTTGATGTGTATGTGATAACTGCCGGCCTGTAAAAGCTGTGTGTGATTAAACAATATGAAAATTTGATAATGGTGTGTGTAATTGTTGTTGAAGGAAACTCCCATTGAAAAAACCTCAAATAGATTCTGATTCTTATCCTTTGTTGCTGAAGAAACCTCAATTTAAGTTCTAGTGCTTGCTAAACACCTACATGTATTTAATTGTGTATTCGGCTTAACTTTTAACTATGGGCTATGCATTTAGACATCTAGTTATGCTATATATTCTTTAGTACGAGTAGCTATGTTTTACTCTCGAGTATTTTTCTCGGAAAAGTATGCACATTCAGATATGTTACGTAATAGTCAAATTATGGGCGTCGAATAAACCTAACAGTATCGTCTTGTTTGGCAACCAATATATTTACAAACTGATAGGTCTATGTTGTTTTTGATTATTGTGAGATTGGTCCATAGAATTTAAGATACATGGCTTTACAAAAGATGAGCAGTTTTCAAGATTATAATGATTGATGTTCTGTTGATAGAGCTTTCTTTGAGTGGCTCTTAATCGAATGTATCCCTAAAATGGTGGACCCTAACATCAAACTTTTGAATGAGTAATTTTGACAACGATGCCTAAAAATCAAGATTTGTCTGCCAAATATGGCAAGAGATAGTTACTAGCCAAAATAATTGCTCTCCCCCAAAAGCCGACATTCTCTACAAAAACCCAGCAAAGGCGATGGGTTTGGCGGAGGTAATAAGGGCAATTGGTGCAATAGTCTTAAATTTTGTCAAAATTGCGTTTTTAATACGAATATTTCAAATCTGATGCAGCAAGGTTTCTCATTTTGATTTTTGGCACATATGGCCCTTTTTTATTCATGGGAAATCTAAATTTTTTTTTTTTAAAGAATTTAAAATTTGTGCAATTTATACAAATTAAAAATTAAATAAAAGTTAATATCCTCCTCCTTTTTTCGAACTTGGAACCGACTACAATAATGTAGGCGGAGTTAAAACTATATTCGATTAAAATATTTCGTTTACAATTTTCTTGGAACAAATAAATTTAAAAACTACTTATTTTTTGGTTGAGGTAGCTATTGTTGCCTATGCAACAAGGCAAGTTGCATTTGACTTTAATATATATATATATATATAAATAAAAATTTTGCATTTTTCTTTTCTCGGGTCAGGTCGTGTGGCTCGTCGAGTTATACAAGCTGGTTCGGGCTCGAGTTGACTCCTCAAAATGGGGTTTGGTTCTATCGAACCACGAACCAAGTCGGCTCGAGCTCTTTCGGGCCGAGCCACGGGCTGCTTGAGCCGACGAGCCAAATTGCCACCCTATAGTGCCATCACTAATCGATTGCTCAAGCCACCAATGACTAGTCACAACGCTCATGGACACGAGGTAGATAGGGGAAAGTTTATTTTTTCTACATATTCTTCATCTTATTTTCTTGGTGTTAGCAACGTTGGTGGGGCTGGTCACTGATGACATTGGTGGTTGGTGGTGGTGGGGCAAGGTGGGTGGTTAGGTGGGGTAGAGAGGGTCATGGGTGGAAGAAGAATGCATTTTATTTAAAATATTTTTTTAAAGAATTTATTACTTATTTTAGTTTTGATTAAACTAATTTCTCTATTTCAATAAATAAAAAAGTTAAGAACAATAATCCATCCAAATTCCAAAAGGATCATTTGTGCCAAGACTTATAATGGTTGGGAAAGTTTGTCCCACATTTGAAAGGTCTGGACCAAAAATGCAATTTGGACAAAAGATTTAGGACCATTTGTGTCAAATTTCCAATAAATAATCATATTTGGTCTCCTTTTTGTTACACGTTAAACTTTGTGATAATTTCACGTTCCAGTGTTAATGAAAGCGCAGACTACATGCGACAATAATGACTGGTGAACATAGGCAGTAAAATTACAATAAAAAAGCGCAGATTGTGTAAAATAGTGTATGAGCAAGATAATTAAGCTTTATTTCTAATAAATTTAAAGTTGGTTACATAAATTATTTTCGTTTAAATTCGTCGTTTCCAAGAATATTATC
The DNA here is from genome assembly GCA_903798315.1 of Fraxinus greggii. Lineage (NCBI taxonomy): Eukaryota > Viridiplantae > Streptophyta > Magnoliopsida > Lamiales > Oleaceae > Fraxinus > Fraxinus greggii. The sequence goes on from CAIGRK010136858.1 coordinate 14,332, forward strand.
AAATTCAAGAGCTGTTATAAACATTCAAATGATTGTTTATAAACAAAAAATAGCAGCAAAAACCGAATTGAGGTTCGATAATTTTATAATATTGAAAAAGACAATATAGTGGCCTTGTTTGAGCTCCATTTTCAAAGGAAAATAAAATGTATTTTTGAATAATGATTTTTTGGTTAAAAATTAAGAATTTTTTGATTTACATATAATATTATTTTATTGAAAAATGTGTAGTTGAAAATGCGTTTTAAAAAAATAATTTTTTTGAAAAAAAAAAATAGGTCTCAATTTGATAAATTATCAAAATAATCAATTTGTCATATCCTAAATTAAAAAAAGAGTGAGTTGGGGTGTTACAGTTCATAAGCCGCCGAGCCGTGCACATTGGCTTTATGGCTCGGCTCGACTAACTTCTACTTTTTTTTTTATTAGTTTTGTTTTTCATAGTCGAGCTGGCTAACTCCTTTTTTTATTTTTTTTTATACGTTTGATTCAGTATTTTAACTTACGGATATTCGTTTTAAGCTATTTAAAATTTATTGGAAATGTTGAAGTGCAGTCATGATAAATATATGATCGATAAATTTTAAATATCAAAATTTGAAGTGCTACCATAATAAATATATGATCGATAAGTTTTAAATATCAAAATAATTTTACATTAATTGGGAAA
>CAIGRK010136932.1:366-26741 GCA_903798315.1 Fraxinus greggii
CCCTCATTTTCTGCTTCCAAATCGAGTAATCCCCCCTTCCATCGAATTGTGATAATTCGACCTTCGAACCCATCACAGATTCTGTAAAGGAGTGGTTATTACTCGTGGACATAAGTAATTTTCAATCTGAAAATCACTTAAGTTGCAGAAAAAGTTTTGAAAAGATTTTCGTGCAATGTATGACAAGTAAGCAAGACACCGAATGAAACATTAACACTATTAAAATATGCAGAAACTGAAGTAAAAACAAAACAATCAATAACTGAGTAAACACACTAGGAACCAAAAAAATACATTGAGATTGATTAACAGAGAATTAACCCTAAACGTGCTCCTATTTCTATTAGCAAAATGATTCAATACGCAGTTCCCATTATTGACAGAATTATACTCAGCATGTAAATCAAATTACTGACATGAGGTAATTGAAACGATCTTACCAATAATATTGTATATTACAGTATTTAATAAATCGGTGTCAATTTCAGAAGAGGAATTCAGCACCTCCCAATCATTCAAGAACCTTGTTCAGACTTTTACCGGATACTACACAATTGAATAAATGCATCAATAAGAAAAGAAAGTGAAAAACAGAACTGACAAACCCTTACCCAAGGCTTTACAAGGTTCTGATACCAATTTGTTGGGTTCTTAACACCCAAGAGTGCAATTATGGAATCAAACACAGCAAGAAATTGAAAATGCAGAAACGAAAAATCAACACCAAAATTGTTCATCCAGTTCGGCAATGCCTAATTTGGGGGGCTCAGAGATAACTTGAGCCCTTTACTATGCAAGAACCTTCCAAGAGAGAGATTTACAAAAGTTTATAACCAAGACTCAGAAACCAGACTTTCACTATGATCATCGATCCACCACGGATCTTTCAAAATGCCTATCCACACAAGAATCAACACTTCACAGCCTCACTTAATGCAGATTTTCAGATTTCATAAATGAAACCAAAAAACTGGACACTAAGTGAAAAATTACACAAGATTACAGGCTTAGACAAAACTAATTACAGCCAACACAAATCGCTTAGACAAAACTAATTACAGCCAACACAAATCACTAAGTAAAGTGCTCAAATCCAGAAGTGAAATCCTCGAAGAAATAATGAAATCGCCTCAGCTAGAAAGAAAACCATGAAAAATCGAAGGCAGTGAAAGAAAATTCATGATTGTACAGTAGCCCCAAAGGATATTTATACCGTTGTCATCAGCCCTTGATTAAGATCAAGGGTCCAAGTTACTCCCACCAAGCACAAATCCATGTGAAGGCAACTGAACCAATACCAACCAGCCAAGTGGACCAAGTCAAGTTAAAAAACGTATACCCCTTATAAACTCGTGTTTTGAACCACAATCCACGAGTGATAAATTAATGGCGTGATTTCTAGGTTTTGAACATTGTGTGGAGACACAGTTGAATGTAGGATTAAAATTGTGTATGCGTGTAAAATTATTTTGACGATTAGGTGTTTGTTAAAATGAAGTATCATTCTGTTCTTGATTTTACGCTTTCTTGTGTTTGTTTTTCAATTTGAGATTGAGATGCATTTCTTCAATTTTGACTAGGTTTTGAGGGTTTAAGATGGAAGGCCGGGTCAAAGATCAACTGATTTCTGTGATCTGAAATTGAAATACAAATTGTAAAATAGTAATTCAGAATGGAGGGTAGTGGTGATTTAATACATTATCTTGCATAAGACATGTCTATAAAGATCCTCATGAATTTAAAGGACCCTTGTGATCTTGTCCGCGTCTTGGTGCCAATTTGGTGAGTTTACTTACCACAATTATTTCACCTTTACTATTACAGTATTGTGGCTTTTTATTGGGTTTACAAGAGGAACATGGTATATTTTAATATTGATCAAATGTTCTTTTGTGAAATTTATGTTAGATGTGACTTTATATAGCATTGATTTTGGTTCTTTTGCTAGATTGGGATTATGTCAATTGCTCTTTAAGTTTTTCCATGTATGGAGGGTGTTATTTGATTCCTAATGAGCCTAAAAGAGAAAATTTATTACTTGTGAAATTGTCCAACATGTTGCACTAGAGTGTGTTGACCCTTACCGTACTATGTGCTTATCCCCACTAACTTATTCCATACACCTGATAAGTAGCCTTAATATACCTTGAATTTATGAGGGCTGAGAGAAACTGATGTGAGAACACCTTTTAACTTATTCCATACACCTATTAAGTAGCCCACCGGGGCTGCACCTGCTTCCCTCCCACCTCGCCCCGAGCTGCGCTCCCAACGCCTCAGGCAGTAGAGCAGTGTGCCCCCACCATGCCATTTTTGTTTGGCCCATGTTAGGACAAGCAATGTAACTTAACCAGAATTGGAAATAAGTTAAGTTACTTTGATTTAAAGATGAGTCACTTTCAAACTAAAAACTAACCTTTTTTTTCTAAATTTGAAATTAAGAAAAAAAGTAACATATATAAATATGTTTTGAAACAAAAAGGTAACTTTTATTTTCAAGCTTGGCCAAATAAGATGGCATATGAAATCAGGAGCCTGTCTACGGGACTTCTTTTCTTGCAAAGTTGCACTGATATGGAATTTCTCACCTTCGAAAATCTAGTTCGTGACATGCATTACTAGTTTCCGATTAAGTGCAGGATTATCTGTTTCCACTTCTACTCACTGGCATTAATTAGTTCCTGGATTATAAAACAGTATGTCTCTATTATTTTTCCATTTTGCAGCATCGCCTATGTTCAAGCACCAGCATTTGATATGAAAATGATGGATCGGTCTGGGAAATGCACGTTAGAGTTTTATCCTGAAGCAGCGGCATATTGTTTGTCTCAAGCTAAGCACCCTCAAGTAGAGCCTAGTCGTCCTCAATTTTACAGGTTCAGGTTTAATGCAAGGCAAGGGGTTGGGAGCAAATGATCCTCAACACCTTACTGGGAGCTGGACCGATTGTCCTGGATGATGACCTTGATTCAGATGACAGAGTTTTTTGCCTAGGTTTAGTTTCTTGGTTACTTTTTTGCTCATTATCTGTGTTTTTTGCCCGTTACTAGTCCGACCTACCATGTCATTGAATTGAGCTGTCTGGCAACTTATGCTACTGCAATATAACGGGCAAATGATTCTATTTCTCCGGAAGAAGAAGTTGTTTCTTTGTAAGTAGATCTTTTGAATTGGAAATATTAAGCCCAAAATCTTGAGTGTGTTGTACAGTGCGCAACATTGCAGGTTGGTTTGTTACCTTGCACTCGTAGGTCATAAGACAATTTTCCAGTTTTCCAGAAATCATGACAATTTACTTGTAAATACTTATTGTTACAGCTGGACTTTCAACTCCCAAGTCGTTTCAACTTATCTTACTCAGCAGAAGATCAGAGCAAGATGGAATGACCTGTTATGATACACAGCCATTCTTGGTTCTGTTGAACGAATGTTTGCTATACTTTTAGAGCACTACAAGGGAAAATGGCCTTTCTGGCTTAATCCACGCCAGGCAATTGTTTGCCCTGTTTCTGACAAGTCTCAGTTATATGCACTGGAGGTGGGTTAAGTGCAACTGCTTTTTGCCCTTCTCTTATAGACTTAAAGATAGACTCACTTCTATTGAAATCGTGAAATGTGAAATGTGTCACTTCTTATCATCACATTGATGGAAAGCAATGTCCTAAAGCATAACATAAACTACATATTACTGCTTTGTTTTCCTTTCAATTCATGAATGTTTTTGGTCTTAATAGATTACTTCCTGAAATTGCGGAAATCCTTCATCTTGTTGAATATAGGTAAGAAACCGCATTCATGATGCTGGTTCTATGTTGATGTTGATAGAAGTGACAGAACAATCCAGAAAAGGGTGTGTTTAGAGCTACTCCCTCAAATCTTTATTTGCTACAGTGCCAACTGCTCTGAGTTCTAGGAAGAATTATGCTCATAAATAATCCATATTATATTTCCCTTTTTTCACCTAAACATGCTTGTTTCTGGTTTTTCAATCATTTGTGATGGGCACCTATGGAAATTTTTATCCCAAGTGTCCCTGCATTATTATGTGACCAAGGACCCTATATGATTTTTTCAGTTACCATTATTAGGTTTTTCATTGATCAAAATTTGGAAGAACTATTATTTCCTTTTTTACCGCCCATGTGACAGCATAATACATCCAGAAGGATGAAGGAAGGACTAGCTAGCATATCTGTCCCATTACAATTTTACGCAGACCGCTAAACATTGTTTGACCAGAGATGAGAATAATAATCATTTTGCTGAGCAATTAAAAACTGCCTAATAATACAATGTTTTAGGACAGTTTGAAACATTGTAAGGTTTGCCTCCAAAGCCTAAAGCATAAGTTTCCGTCAGCCAACTATTTTTGAGCTACAGGTTGGGGTTGAGTGTGGAGGTATGTGGGAATAATAGTATTTTGTGAAGCTGGAAAAATGAAGTTGTAGACCAGATAAAGAAATTTGCCTGTTGCTACAGATTCATCTATAGATACTCATTTTTATGAAGTTTTTCGTGTGTAAATTTTTTGTTGTATACCAAATTATGCTGGGGGTACTTGTAGGTACGAGAAGCTCAATTGGCACAGTACAATTACATATTGGTGGTTGGCGACGAGGAGGCAAACACTGGACAGGTTAGAATCTGCCATTTTGTGTAATATTAAAAACATCATATTGTTTAGAACTTAGAACTGTAGTATTTTTATTTCTTTATCTAAAAGGCAGAGGTGTCCCAGTTGAATTTCATTTGTGACACCTTTCCACGATCTCGGTTATATTTATGTGTGACATTTGTTAATTTGTTGCCTCAATATTGTCCTCGTATCCTTTATCAAACACGACCAAGTTGGTGTATAGGAAGATGTGTGGATTTGTGGTAGTGGCTTGGGTTATAGTTATATTCATATGTTCCTAGGATGGCAGGCTTTGTACTCAAGGTTGACAATATATGTAGATGTCAACATGGTATTCTTCGAACCAATTGATTGTTCAGTGCATTGATAAGTAGTGACAAGCTGCAAATATCCTCTGTCTCGACGTGTATTTACTATTGAGGACCCATAAATTGACATTGCTGTGGATTGAGATGACAAAAAATAGAAATGCAATTTTTCATTGTGACGTCAAATAAGATATAAGAATAAAATGGCAGTGGTTCTAATAGAAAATTCCTGAATTTGTAATGGTGAATCTTTTCTTGTACTGAATAGTACGCAGATCTCTCTTTCCATGTCCCCCTTTATTTTCCCCAATTCATCTAAAGCCGTGTTAATTATTTTTGATGATCTGTACCTTCTCGTAAAATTATATTTCCAGGTAAGCGTTCGGGTAAGAGACAAGGCCAATCATGCTGTGAAGAGCATCGAGAGCCTCCTGGCAGACTTTAAGAAGTTGCAACTTTTCATTAGCAGTCTCTATCTATCGGAGGATCGGCCTGCAACTGAGTTGAAAACTATAGAAACAAAAATGAATATCATGTATACAAATATTTTTATCGAAATAAGATATCAATGTGGGGGGACTAGTACCTACCTACATTTTATGTACATGTTGTAGATTGCGTATCCCCGGAATTTATATCTTCGATTTAATTGTGAATAAATGTATACATTAATGGAAGCCAAGAAATCCCAACAAAATCAATTACCAATACAATAAGAAACACTTCTGAGCCAAGTAATGGATTGATCACAAAGGAATAAAGACAAGAAAGCCATGTCAAATTATCAATATGAAGTTGAAAGACTTCTTAGTCTACATCCTTGATTAAATTTTGCCAGAAGCGTCTGACAAGAAAAGCAACAACGAGTTAACAATATAAATACTTTTTGAAAAACAGTACACTACTAAGCGCCGCAGACAAGCTTCACAACTTTGCAAGATAAATATAAAAAAAGAAGGTAATGACTGGACAAACTGTACAAACCTTGATGACAAGATTCACACCCCGATTATAGCTAATAACGGGACAAATTAAGTTACTCATGCTTTCCAGCTATAGTTCATTTCATCAAGATCACTGTCAAAGAACCCATTCTCTGTGAATTCATGCACAATGTCATGTACTATTTCACCTGACAAAGGTAAATCTGATGATGCTTTTATGCTGCGTCCATTATTTCCACCTCCAGCAGAAGATTCACTGTGTGAAGCAGTTCTGAAATTATCACTTCCGCTTGGAGTAGGTCTGATAGCATTTCCAGGTCCATATGCAGATGGAGCAGTTGCCCCAGAAGCAGTGTTTCTACATCCAGGTCCATCCCCCGGTACATTGCCACCTGCACCTTGCATAGAGATGGGCTGCTGTGGAACCCGAGTCACATTATTGTTATTGCACATATCCTGCAGATATTGCTGGATCATTTGTTGTTGTGAAGCTTGGCTGCCTTGGGAAGGTAGAGGTTGATTTTCCTGCAGTAAACCATTACCACTGGATGCACGTTGCTGTTGATGCTGCTGTAGTACATAAGAACTAGAGAAGCCACTGGCCGATAAATTCTGCAAATTACCAGAGGATGAGCCTTGAAGTGTAGACTTGGGAACCAGGTCAGAATTATTGAAAGAAGAGGATGCCTCCTCCTGAAGAGAACTGTGGTTTGAGTTCATTGAGTTTTGTCTCATCAACATATTTTGGTAGTTTGCCAATGGAAGAGCACCCTTCACTGATCCAGTCAAAGGTTTTCGACCAACAATATACTGGTTATTGTTCATTTGGGTACTGAGTCCAGGATGCAATGCCATTAGTATATTGACCATGTCACGGTCAGTAGGCAGACCCTGAAGACCTCCCATCAGCGCCATCTCTTGCATCTGACTGTTGGTCTGCCGCGGAAAATCCTTCAAGCCTTCTGAAAATGGAAGATGGAAATATCCATCTATATTAGCATTGTATCTTTGTCTAGGAATGCTTAGATACACTTGAAATAGAGAAATCACATTTACAAAGATGACATATGCAAGCACAAAAAAAAAAAATAATAATAATAATAATAATTAAAAGCAAATCATTCCGTGCATGGATTATTGCACTCTATTGTGAAGTCTCATCAATGATCTCCCAACACGTGGATGTACAGAAAGGACTACATGATAACTAAACACTATCAAGGCAGCAATCATGCTACATGTACACTCTTCTTACACTTGCCTTTACATTGTTCCACATGGCAACATCGGAGAAAACAAGCTAAAATACAGTTGTCATGTCCAGAACTCTGTACCAAACATGCTCTTTTAAAGTGAAAACAGGCAAAACATATTACCAATTGGCCCGACTTTTTGTTCCCTGCAGAAATTCATCAGGTCTTTCATGCTATTGATAACCTCAGCTATCTGTTCAAAGCAAACAAACACAAGAGGCCTAGTAAGATACCTTCAGTGACAAGTCAGTAGAAGTAAAAGGTTCACTAAAAGCTGAGAGACATGCCTGTAGGCATCGAACATATCTTTTGGAAAATCCGAAATCATTAACTGATTGTAAGTCCAAACTCCTAGCAAGTTGACGTCCAGCTGTTACAACCCTGAAACATGATAGACATCCATATAACATCAGAACAGCATACAAAGGATATAGTCTAACAGAACAAGTCTACTAGGCCAGACTTCATAAACAATTGAGGTTCGTCATTATATTTTCAGATGCTTACACTATTCTTCTCAACAAACATAGACAACACGAGAAGATAGACAGGCTTTTCCATGTCTCTTTCATATAGGACACGTAAATATTCATCACCTCTAGTCAACCCATTCAAGCACCAGTAGTTGGCTTTATAATTAAAATGCCAGAGTTAAAGAAAATCCAATTTTAAAAAGAGTAATTATTAAGGGGATCTTTGACAAAGCTTTTGATAAAAGTTTTAGAAGATTTTGAGAAAAGTTGATGAAATGTGTGGTTGAAAGTTGTGGGTCCCATGAAATGTTTGGTTAAAATTAATTGACTTTGACCTTAAATTTTTAGCAACTTTTAAGCTTTCCCAAACAAGCATTAAATCAGAGAGAGAGAAAAATTGATAACCCTCATTTCTAGCTACACTGAGAACATGAAGTCCATGGAGAATTTACTGGGGCAAAGGCATCTAAGATAGAAATACTCTCTCTGTCTACTTCCAAAACTTGCATGCTTTACCATTATTACGAATGATGTCCAATGCAATACGATATAAAAGCTCTGAAAAACATCACACGCAATAAATTCTAATCATTTAAATGGTATGCAACCTTCCAAGAAGAATATGTACAATCATGATACACTTCAAAATCCAGTTCAAAGATCTGGTGCCCCAATCTAAGAATGCCATCTTTACAAACCAAGGACTATGAAACACTCAAATACATCAACAAATGATATTTCTCTTTTTGTGGAAACGAAAATAAATTAAATGGCTAGACTTGGTAGAAATAAAAAAGTTGAAGAAAACAGGAGATATGATATCACTCACATAATGCCATTTGCCTGTAAATCCTGGGGAGAAACCCCATCAGGTCCACTTTCATTGATTGAGCTTTGGCATTTTTGAGCAACTTGCAATAATTGGTTTACCTGTGGAAGACATTGTTTCATGAGTTCCGCCTTCAAAATGTAATGCTGCATATCTATACCCACTTAACTTTTATGCTAGATGGTGCTTAGAGTCCATATTTGAAGCCACAGATCCTATATCTCTTATCTCACAGAGTAAAAAAAGGAAAAACACTGGCATGTTGATTAAAGCTGGGATATCAACTTAATATATTGCCCAAGAAGTGTCGGTAATGTTACTAGCAATACTAACAACTGGCAAGCCTACTATTATGCCACATCCCATTTCCCGACAAACTTAGAAAGTCATCCATCATAAATTTGGGGAAGTTCAAATTTGACATTGTGATATCCCTGGTTAGTACAAATTATTAGTTTTGAATGAATCAATATTGAAACCATATTAATGGTTACAAAATAATATTTATACAATTTCAAAGCACATATATTGTACAGTATACATGGAGAAGTTAGGCTAACATAAGGCAGGACTCCACTGGACAAATCAAAGTTGGGTGCCAAAACGTTCTTCATTCAATAAAATGAAAAAGTAGTCTCGAACATATTAGCAGCATTATAAAATTAATTTAAGTACTGATGCCATCCAAAAAGAATGAAATCTAAACTCATATTTAAAATATGCATAAAACTAAACTAAATTCATACAAACTAGCTAACTTGATTGAGGGTGTTTAGACTTCTTCATAATTGTATAAAATAAAAAAACGATCAAATTCAAGAGCTGAGCATATCAAACATTATACAATATTTACCTGTGGTGCAACCAATCTACGAGGAAGTAGTTCTTCATGGCGCCGAGCACAGAATTCCCAAGACAGTATCTGAAAACGATCAGGAATAGAAGTGGTAAAAAAGGCAGATAAAAAAAAATCCAAGTCAAATTTTACTTTCCACTCTACCTTTAATTCGGGGGTGAAAATAATTCGAAGCTGACCCTCGTGAACAACACGAAGTTGCTCATATATACTTTCTTGAACTGCCTTTGAATACTCCAACAACATCATTCCTGAAGGGAATCTACACTCACGAGGCGAGTCCAAGAGCAAGATCTCATCAATGACACCACTGCTAAATTTGATTTCATTAAGTCTAGGGAGTACTTCAAAAGTTGCCTCTATTGACCCCCAGCAAGAAAGAGAAAAAAAGGCTTAGAACATATAACATGAAGGCTAAAGTTTAATAAATATGGGCATGAGATGAATGAACTTCAACAGATTCTGCAGTAATCTCAATTTAAAGTCCTAAGCATCACTTGTGACTATTATGCATATATATCTGCAAATTTAGCAGTAAAGAGAAGAAAATTGCTATTATAATCTAGATGAAGAGAGTAACACAAAATATACTTTAACTACTGGCGTAATTCTTTGACACCTGTCCCTATAACAGTAGAAGCAAAAGAGACAAGGTTGGAATAATTAATGATTTAATACAAAGTAAGCAAGAAAAAAGATGCACTAAGGAACAGATGCTTAAGGGTACAAGGGAGCTAGGAGTCTTCCCATTTTGACTGTAGGAAGCAGTGGCGTAGAAGGAAAGTGATGAGAACCATGGTACAGGAGCTAGCAAAGACAAGAACCCGTTGATCGTGGAAGGACCAATGACTAAGTCACGAGCAAAGAAGATAAAGAAGCCATGGAATTGCTTGTTCAAGTTACAGTGAATGAAATATCGATCACAACAAACAAAAGAACAAGTTTCATATTGAGTTTGGAAGAGGGAACAAGGGGATAACTTGGTTCGAGCAACAGACGAGGGAGCTGAAAGGGAAAGCTATACGACCGCATAGTACATCTAGGCACGTGGCCACATGCCTCCCATACCGAAACCACACTGAAAGCTAAAGAAAGGCCTACGCGACCACATACTCTACACCTATGCGGCCACATAGTTCAAAATTGGGGACGCGTTTTTTCAAATTTTGCTTAGACTTCTATTTTAGTTAAAACTCTTTTATAGTATTTTTTTTATATCTTTTAGGTGTAATTCCATTTTTAACTAATTTTTATGGATTCCATGTAAATAAGATTATTTTTTTATTGTAAAACACATAATTTAAGAGATATTATTACTAGACATATTGCTTTCAACTTGTTCTTCATTGAATTAATTCCGAACTTATTAAGAATTAAATTCTTGTGGCGTTCAACAATTTAAGTAAGGTTTATGAATTTTGTGATCACAGGGTTAAGATATTGTTGGCGATTATGTTGTTCTTTAATCAATAATTTATTGGGTCGAGCTTTCTTTGTTTTGATCTAATTTGTCGCGAGTTCCGTAACTGTAATTGCTACGTTGGTTCGCATCAGCTCCTATCAGAGCTTAGACTCCAAAAATCAAGATTATATCATTTAATTCTTTCTTTGTTTTTTGTTTGAGTTTTCATCTTCGTTCTTCATCTTTTTAGTCACTTAATCCAATCAAAATATCGAAAAAATTCAAAAGTTGTTTGTACGCTAAATTAATGCCGAAGTCAATTTTTTTTCGATTTTTTGGGTTCTTTGTTAAATTTTTTAGCATTCAGTAAAAAATAAAAAAAAATGAAATTTACCAAAAAAAAAAAAGGGTGTCCCGTTCGAATTCAAGAAACACTTTCTTGAATGTATCCATGACATTTCCATTCAAGTTCAAATTCCTACTTTTTAAATCATTCTAGAGTTTCTTTTCCTTACTCAATTTTTTGTTTGAACTCTACAAGGGTTGACTTTTTGATTGAGATCGAATTAATTCTTTTGAAGCAATTGCAAGGAAGCATTAAGTAGAAAAAAGGTAGAGTGGTGAGACTATTAGAGAAAAAAAAATCAAACTAAATGATACACGAGCACACAATATATAAATGTTATTCTAGATTTAGGATATCTGATAGAGACGATTCTACTTCAAGCGGGAAAAATAGTCAAAGTCATCATGACGGAGGAGAATGATACGACGATTTGAAAAGTTATTTGATGATATGGGAAATAGAATGGATAGGCAAGACACCTTGCTTCCTAATTTGTGTAGGGAACGAACTAGGGAAGTTCCTAACACAAGGAGACAAGATAGGCGGGATCCTAGAGCAGATATTGGTGCTGAAATAGGAAGGATGCGGAATAGAGGAGATAGGCATGATAGGATGATTAGAAATTGCGTTGGAGATGGGGTTGATAGAAATATGAGTAATATTAAAATGACAATTCCTTCATATAAAAGAAGGAGCTATCCGGAGGCCTATTTGGAGTGCAAGAAAAAGATAGAGCTTATATTTGATTGCCATAGCTACTCGGTGGAGAAAAAGGTAAAACTTGCTGTCATTGAGTTTACTAATTATGCTATTATTTGGTGGGATCAAATAATATCTAGGAAGAATCATGAGAGGCCTATTGAAACATTGGGAACATTGAGGGCTATTATAAGGAATAGGTTCATTCCTAATCACTACTATAGGGATCTTTATCAAAAATTACGAAGCCTTTTATCAAGGATCTAAGAGAGTGGAAGATTATCACAAAGTGATGGAGATTGCCATGATTCGAGCGAATCAGAGGCTATCATGGCTCGATTTTTGAATGGTTTGAATAAGAAAATAGCTAATGTGGTGGAACTACAACATTATGTGGGACGGGAGGACATGCTACATATAGCTATAAAGGTGGGGAGAGTTGAAGAGGAAGGGAGCAACTAGATATCCATCGGGTTCTCAATCTTCTAGGAAATCGAAGTGGGATAACAATAGAGGTGATGGGCTATTTCAAAGAGTAGAACTGAGCTACCAAAGGGAAGAAAGGAAGTTGCTAGCAAAGCTACACCTAAGGCGGATCCCTAGGAATCGAGATATCAAATACTTTAGGTGCTTAGAATCAGGCCACATAGCTTCTCAGTTTGAAAGGGGCGATGATCTTGCGAGACAAATTGAGAAGTTGTGAGTGATAGTGAAGGTCATTACAATGATATACCGGAATTGGAGAACGCTAGCGATGGTGAGAAAGTCGGGTACGTAGTAGGAGAGCTGGTTACAAGGCAAGCTCTTAGTGCTCAAATTAAAGTAGATGAATTGGAGCAACAAAGGGAGATCATATTTCACACAAGATACTGTGTCACAACAAGGTATGTAGTATGATTATTGATGGGGGTAGTTGTACCAAGGTGGATAGTACTACACTTGTTGAGAAATTAGGATTAACTATGCTAAAACACCCTAAGCCTTACAAATTGCAAAGGTTGAATGAATGTGGACAGGTTGAGGTGAATAGGCGAGTATTGGTGAGTTTTTCAATCGGGAGGTATCATGATGAAGTGATATGTGATGTAGTTCCTATATGTGCTGGGCATATTTTGTTAGGGAAGCCATAACAATATGATAGGAAGGTGAAGCATGAACACCTTAACACTTTTACTAAAGATGAAAAATCTATTACTCTTGCGCCGCTAACACCGATACAAGTTTATGAAGATCAAATCAAATTGAAAAGTGAGGAAGATAAAAGAATGAGAGAAAAAGAAATAGAGAGATTGATCGTTCACGACAAGGCAAGAGAGAGAATGTGAGGTGGTTAATTGTGAGAAAAAAGGGTAGAGCCACAAGATAGTAAAGAAAAAGAGTCTTCTGAGAGGAGGGAAAAGTCAAAAGTGAATTTCTTTGCGAAAGAGAATAAGCCGAAGAGGGTAGTGGTTGAGAACCGACCTATGATCTTGTTGAATTATAAGAAACCACTCCTCAACTTTGAGAAATCTAACACACCCCTCGCTAGTTTGGTTACTTCTTTATTGCAGGAATTCAAACACTTGTTTTCGGAGGACATGCCTAGGGGGTTACTACACATTCGAGGCATTAAGCATCAAATTGATTTCGTACATGGAACTGTAATTCCAAACAAGCCGGCTTATCGATGTAATCCCGAAGAGACCAATGAACTTCAAAAGCAAGTAGAAGAATTGATGAGCAAAGGGTATATGAGGAAAAACATGAGTTCATGTGTCGTAACTTGCTACTTGTGCCATGGGACTTGGAGGATGTGCGTAGACTATCGGGCGGTCAACAATATAAAGGTAAAATATCGTCATCATATATCTATGTTAGATGATACGTTAGATAAATTATATAGATCATGCATGTTTAGTAAAATAGATCTTAAAAGTGGATATCATCAAATTAAGGTAAGGGGGATGAGTGGAAAACTGTTTTTAAAACTAAATATGGTTTATATGAGTGGTTAGTCATGCCATTTGAACTTACTAATGCACCTAGCACGTTTATGAGGTTAATGAATCATGTTTTACGTGCATATATAGGTAAATTCGCAGTAGTTTACTTCGATGATATCTTGGTACATCGTAAGGATTTAAATGAGCATATAAGACATTTAAGATGTGTGTTTGTGGTCTCAAGGCAAGAACAACTTTATGCTAACTTTTAAAAAGTGTACATTTTGCATGGAAAAAGTTGTTTCTCTTGGTTATGTTGTTAGTGCAAAGGGTATTGAAGTGGATGAGGAAAATCAAAGCTATCATGGAGTGACCGACACCTAAAAGCATAACTGGGGTAAGAAGTTTTCTAGTTTAGCTAAAGAAAAGTGTAGGATTTCATTAGAACGTTGAAGAAGAACATACTTTCAATACTATTAAGGATAGGTTGTATACTGCACCGATTTTATCACTATCTAACTTTATCAATACTTTTGAGATTAAATGTAATGCCTCGGGAATAAGTATCTCGAGCTGTTTTGATGCAAGAACTAAGGCCAATAAATTACTTTAGTGAAAAACTAGGTGAAGCAGCCCTCGACTATCCTACATTTGATAAGGAGTTGTATGCACTTGTTCAAGTTTTGAAGACATGATAGCACTACCTATGGCCAAAGGAGTTCGTGATTCACACAGATCATGAGTCCTTGAAGCATTTAAAGGGTCGTCGAAAACTGAACAAGAGATATGCAAGGTGGATATAGTTCATCGAGACATTTTCATATGTTATTCGGTACAAACAAGGTAAAGAAAATATGGCAACGAATGCATTGTCAATGAGGTATATACTTCTAACTTCTTTGGGTGTCAAATTGCTAGGATTTGAATATGTTAAGAACATGTATGTAAATGATCCGGACTTTTCTAATATATATGAATCATATGACAAAGGTGCCATAGATAGATTTTTTAGGCATGATGAATATTTATTTCGGGATAATAAATTATGTGTACCTAGGTGTTCAATGAGAAAATTGTCAGTATGTGCAGCACAAAGTGAAGGTTTAATGGGTCACTTTAGGATTAAGAAAACCCTAAAGATGTTAAATGAACAATTTTATTGTCCTAAGATGAAACTTAATGTTGATCAAGTTTATAATAGATGAATCACTTATAAAAAGGCTAAGTCTAAGGTTTTACCTCAAATCTTGTATACGCCATTACCCGTTCCTAGTGAGTCTTGGGTTGATGTGTCTATGGACTTTGTGTTAGGTTTACCTAGGACAAAGAAAGGAGGAGATTCCGTATTTGTGGTGGTAGATAGATTTAGCGTGTGTTTGATGTACATTAATACAAAAAAATGCCTTCATTCGGTCACATCATGCATAGTGGCACCAATGAATGCCCTGTACTTCATTTGACTTATATACCATTTTTTCGATTTTGCCCCTCAATGAAAATTGCTACAAAACAATGACTACTGCAATTTTAAGGGAAAAAATGGTATACCATAATAGAGAAGCTACTGTTGGACATTGACTGGCCTGCAAGTTGTCTGCCATTTCATATTATAACTTTCGAATTTTTTCTACTTCAAGCAAAAAAAAGTGTCCCAAACAAAGGCTTAGTAAGATGACATATTTCATTCCATGTCATAAAATTGATAATGCTACTAATATTGCGAATTTATTCTTTAAAGAAGTAATGTGTTTACATGGAATACCTAGGAGTATTGTATCGGATAGAGATATTAAGTTCCTTAGTCATTTTTTGAAGATTTTGTGGAGTAAGTTAGGAACTAAGCTATTATTCTCTACAGCTTGTCACCCACAAATGGATGGACAAACTGAGATTGTTAATATGACTATGATATAACTATTGCGCGCTATAGTCGATAAGAACTTGAAGAGTTAGGAAGATTGCTTGTCATTTATAGAATTTGCATTTAATAGGGTCATGCATTCTACTATTTTTGTACTCTAATTAAAATTGTTTATGGTTTTAACCAACTAACACCTTTGGATTTAATTCATTTAACTATTGATGAGAGACCTCAGATAGAAAGAAGAATGCCGAGTTGGTAAGATCCTTCCATGGGAAGGTACGGTGCCAGATTGAAAAAAAAAATTAGCATAATGCTTCTCAAGCAAATAAATTACAAAAGCGCGTTACATTTGAATCAGGAGATTAGGTTTGGGGGCATATGAAAAATGAACGATTTTCGGCTCAAAAGAAGTCAAAGTTGCAACCGAGATCAAATGGACCATTCCAAGTGCTTGAAAAGGTCAATGACAATACCTATACATTAGATCTTCCAGGTGATTATAACATTTATGCTACTTTCAATGTTTTTTATCTTTCCTGGATTAATGCAAGTGGAGATTCGATGACGAATCATTTTGAAAAGGGAAGGAATGATGAGAACCATAGTACGGAAGCTAGCAAGGACAACGACCCGTTGATCATGGAGGAAGGATCAATGACTAGGTTACAAGCAAAGAAAGTCAAAGAAGTTATGAGATTACTTGTTCAAGCTACGGTGGATGAAATATCAATCACAACAAGCAAAATGACAAATTTCATATTGAGTTTGGAAAAGGAAACAAGGTGAATCAACTTGGTTCAAGCAAAAGACGAGGGAGCTGAAAGGGAAAGCTATGCAACTGCACAGTACATCTAGGCATGCGGCCATACCAAAACCACACTGAAGGCTGGAGAAAGGCATGCTCTAAACCTATGCAGCCACATAGTACAAAACTTGGACACGTTTTTCCAAATTTTGTTTAGACTTCTATTTTAGTTAGAACTCTTTTATGGTATCTTTTTTGATATCTTTTAGATGTAATTCCGTTTTTAACTGAATTTTATAGATTTCATTAAAATAAGATTATTTTTTCATTGTAAAAACACACAATTTGAGAGATTATTGCGAGACATATTGCTTTAAACTCGTTCTTCATTGAATTAATTCCAAACTTATCAAGAATTAAATTCTTGTGGCGTTCAACAATTTAAGTAAGGTTCTAAGTTTTGTAATCAGGAGGTCAACATATTGTTGGTGATTGTCCTGATTCTTTGGTTCAATAATTTATTGGTCGAGCTTTTCAAATGTTAATTTTTGACTTTTTTGGGTTTGATGTAATCTGTCATGGATTTCGTGGCTCCAATTGTTAAGTGGGTTCGCATCAGAAAGAGAACTTGTAAATGAAAGAGGCAGATTGTAGTTTGAAGATGGCACGGGAAGTTTGGAGGTAGAAAGGGACACGAGATGACGGGGAGAGAAACTTTCTCAAAAGGGCCATTACAGTCCATCAAAGAGAATAATTTGACACTTTCCAATTCTTCAAAAACTATGGCAACTCATGTTTCAACCTCCTTACAAGCTTTTTGAGGTCCCTAACTGAGGTTATAACATCAGTTCAATGCCAGATAACTAGATCTTGCCATTGAATTGCTGGCGATACAAGAGAATCCCATAGTAAACCTAAAACTACTGCCCCCACAAGCATGTTTTATAAGTTAAACAATAAGGACAAGGAAATGACGGCAGCAAAAACATAATATCTTACCTGAAGCATAATAAAATAAACATTTATGAGCAAGGAAGGAAAAGAAAATCAAACATAGAGAACTGGAAAATATAACTCACCAAATCCCCTTCCAGATTTTGAACAACAAATGTCACATTGCCATGCGTCCTGAAGAAAAAGGAACCGATAAAAAATGACTGATCAAAAATTGTGCTTCTAAGAAATGCCACCCAAGGACATATTGGAAGAAAAGATAAGAGAGGACCGAGGAGGTGGGGGATAATTCATAAATGAGAGAAAAATTGAAGGTGAGCAATTAGTTATATTTTGTTGTTCTGTGTATCCATATCAGCTGAAACTTCAAGTCAAACTATAACACATTCAGCAAATATGACCGACCATCCAAAAGAATTACCATCGCTGCCTGGGGGAATACCCCGAGTGATTGATGGCCAACGTTATCATACAAGGATAGACACCACCTCTTCTTTGCACGCGGAGAGTAATATTCAGCCACAAACGTCTTCCAATAAGCATAAGTGTTGTCCTGGAAAGATAGAAATATGTTAGATGCACAATACATGTGAGACAAATTTCAATTTTAACAATTGGAATTGTGGGGAAAATAGAAAATCAGTACCATTAAACATATATCTGATGTAAGTTGAGGTGTGGGTGAAAGAAAATAATCCCACTAAACACGTCACGTGTAAGATGTTTGTGGGTGAAAGTAGAAACAAGTTGTGACATATGGTGCCAAACTGCTAACTGCCAGATATTAAGTTACTCACAGGAGGTCGCTGTCGCTGATGAAACAAGTATTGCATTAGCCGGCGAGAACATACACCGCTATCATTGGGGCGCTTCATTGTAGATGCAGGCTGCAATCCCTGTTGTTGAAGCCGCTGCCTTAACTGCAACTGCAACTGCTGCTGCTGCTGCTGCTGCAGCAGCAACTGAGCCCGCTGCATTGGTGTCAGAGACTGTAGAAGCTGTTGTTGTTGTTGCCTTAGTCTCTGCTGCTGAATCAGAGCTTGCAACTGAGGATTGGGGTTCTGTAAGTTCATGGGATCTTGTCTCTGTAGCAGCTGCTGCAGAACCTGCTGTTGTAAAATATCTTCCTGCTTGATATCCAATCGAGGTTTCTTTTGCAGATGAGACAAATTGGCAGGGTCTTGAACGAAAGCACTAGGTACCCTTGGACCACCAGGAAGCTGAACTTGTCCCATCCTTGACGAAGGTAAAGATGTGGCACTTGAAGCTCCCTGATGCTGCTGCCCTTGCTGGACTTGTTGGGAGCTTGGATCTTGATGTGAGCTTTGCTGCACAACAGAGGATCCATCCATAACAGATGAACCAGAGATGCTAATGTTGTTGGATGAGAAGGACATGGGTGACGCAGGCAAGCGCATGTAAGATTCTGTATTAATGCTAGCACTTCTCTGCAGACGGGGACCTCCTGATAGTCCTGAATTGGCATCTGTGACCAAAGAACTTGCCCCAACACTTTTCCCTGAGCTTGATGCACTGTTCAAGACTGTATTACTAACATCTCCAGAAACCAAACCCATATTAACAAAAGCATTCTCAGGTATTGAATTAGACGAGTTCCCAAAACTCAACTGGTGGTTCCCGTGGACCTGGGATTGCCCGTCTCCTTGGAAAAAGATTCCTGAACTCGGAGAAGAATTTGTCATACCTTCATCCACCCGAGAGAGCACCATTGGACGCACTGTTGCCTGGTGGCTGAGATTCAAATATCTATATGGTATTATTAAAAACTACACATGCCAAGCTAGACCCAAAAGCTAATATTAGGA
The DNA here is from genome assembly GCA_903798315.1 of Fraxinus greggii. NCBI lineage: Eukaryota > Viridiplantae > Streptophyta > Magnoliopsida > Lamiales > Oleaceae > Fraxinus > Fraxinus greggii. Next base: position 19,424 of record CAIGRK010136932.1, read on the forward strand.
AAAACTTAACTTCATCCAAACACCTAAGATCATCTCCAACAATTCACTTTATTTAACGAACATATTTTTAAATATAAAGATAATCTTATAGAAAATATGAAAATAAAGAATGAGATTTTTTATAGAACTCCAATAATACTCTTTATATTTATTCTTTATTCTGCTTTTTTCCATAAGCAATTATGATGTAAATTTTCTCTCTTTTTCTACCTTACTTTCATCTCTTATATTTTATCATTTCCCTTGCATGTTTCTCTATAAACTAAAGAGATGCATGGAAAGTTGAAAAATCTTCATTGCACCATTAACATCAAAATCTACAAAATCCCTAATTATCTCTCCTATATTTTGACCACTAAGATTAAAAAATCCACACAGTAAAGCCGGTAACAATGAGCTGAAAATAAGAAAGATTGTTCAATTAGAATTGAAATAAAACTCATTACTTTAGTATCCCAGATAAAAAATAAAAAAGCGATCAAAGTCCAAAATCAGTTAATTCGATAAATTTACTCACCAAGTTCTAAATCAACAGCGAAAAATCCAGTAACATCTTCTATTCAGCACCCATTTTACACCTAAAATTTACAATTATTATACAAGAACTGCTTAAGATGGGGGGAAAAAAAAAAGTACACCAGGGAATCAAAGCTTTATGCTTCAACAAATTACAAAAAAAAAAAAAAGTGTAAACTTAATAAAATTTATATATAACAATTTAAATGAAATTAATTTAAGAAAGCACCGTAATGAAATCCGAACCTAAAATTGCTGGGAGAATTTTGCTTTTTCTGTATTGCGATTTTATATGCCTAGCGGAAATTGGAGGACGGCGTAACATCCTACAGCAGGTAGATGACAGCGGGTGACTGGGTATAGGCAGTAGAATTTTGGACACGTGTCAGTGGTTATAGGAGCACTGAATCACGGTGTCAAACGCGAGGTCATCAGGTTTCACGTATTACGTGGCGAGATCATATTGGTTTCTGACTTTAATAATGTTCGGTTAAGACGGAGTTATTCTTCTGTGCACGTGATGGATTTACAGGAATACAGTCGGTTTCTCGAATACTGTAGTAATGACTAATGCGTTGGACTTGAGAGTCAAGTACGAAGTAAAGAAAGAGTCGTGGTTTTAGATTATAGTATCCGTTTGAGCCCTATTTTTTTTTTTTATATAAAAATGAGTTTTGTAGTGTTGATTTTTTTATAAAATGTATAGTTTACTTATAAAATTATTTTATTGGAAATATATATGATCAAAAATAAATTTAGAAAAAAATGAGTTTTTAAAATTCTGTTAGATGAACATTATTAAGTGGAGAATGTATTTTAAACAGTGGTTTGATGGAAAATACATAGTTAAAAAATAAGAAAAAATTTATATTTGTATGTAATATTTTATTAAAAATGTGTGGTTGAAAATGATTTTTGAAAAAATAATTTTGTACGAATGTGGATCAAATATGGTATAAATAATAGGGTTCGAACAAGAGCATTAATAATATATACATACTTATTAACAAGAGAATTACTTGTTGCTGTAAAACTATTAGATAAATATGATGATTATGTAGGCTTGTCGTCATGCATAAATAAATCTTATCTAGGGTTTGTTTGAACTCCATTTTTTAGGTAGAATGTATTTTGAAATAATAGATTAATGGAGAATATGTGATTAAATGAAATAAAAGTTTTTGGACTGCATGTGATATTATTTTATTGAAGAATATGTGGTTGAGAAAAAAATAAAAAAATATATTTTGAAAAAAATGGAGATCAAACAAATTCTAGGACCGAGAGCCTATTTCATTCCAATTGTAACTCTCATTACTCGATCAATAAAATATATACTTGAGTTTTGACTCTCTACTTTTATCTGTATTTACTCTTTATATTTCTCTTTTATTCCCTTAATTTTATAATATATTATCAGCACAAGTGTCTTTATCTAATTACTTTTTTTTTTAAAGAAAAAATTAGCAATCGACACTCTCTACACCAAAGTTTTTACCCAATTTCACACTGTGATTTCTTTAATATTACACGTCTAGTGTCTCTGCACCCAAATTCCCAATTCTGTACTCAATTGAAATATTCCACAAATTTTAAAAATCCCTTATGTCTGTCATTTACTTGAATATTAAGTCAGAATTTGCTTGTGTGTCTTGTAACATAATCATTTCTTTCCTCAATTAAAATTTAGTTGTATGGGGTTTGTGTAGAAAAAAAATTCCGTAAGTTAAGTGTTGATCAGATGCATGTTCCATTGAATTTCCTTACCACGTCAGTTATTAAAAGTAATGTTTTATAATAGTTTTAATTGCACATTAAATTAAAGTAAACATTATCTTGTGATTATGTTATGGAACTAATTATGTAAATTATTATATTAATACGGGAAAAATATGTGATTATATAAATTGATTAAATATTATTTTATGGTATTGATATTTATAATTTGTTATTAACCTATCACGACATGATTAAATAATTTTTATGTTCATTTATAAACTTTAATGTTGTTGCTCTTGAAAAGTTAATATTTTTAAGAAACAATTTGTTGATACTCCTAAAGTAGCACAACATTATTAATATTCTAAAATAATATTAATTGCTCCAGAAGGGCGTGATATTACAATTTCAATATTCTGGAAGAATATTGATTGATTTATGGGTAAAGACACAAATTATAATTTTCAATATTCCATAAGAAGATTGATGTATTACTCTTAAAGAAGCAAATATATGGCTCCTGAAGAACTAATTTTTTGAAATAATAATTCATTGTTGTCCCTTAAGTTGCACAACGTTATGATTAATATTCTAGAAGATTATTACTTGCTCCTAAATAATGAGAATTATAATTTTCAATATTTCAATATATTTCTCTTGAAATAGTAAAATATAACATGCTCTCGAAGTAACAAATTATAATTCCTCTTAATATTCTAGTTATATTTTACTTGCTATCGAAGAACATAATAATATAAAATATAACATAAATTATGTTTTTACTCGATTAAATCCTTGCATAATTTATTACTCTAAACAATAGTATGTTATTATCCCTGAAGAGTATGTTATTATTGTTATTTTGGAATGTGGTGCGATTCAAACATTTGAATATTTCGAAATTGTATGAATCAATTAATACAAATCAATATTCTTAAAGAATATTGTTTTACATTAAAATAAGTACAATATTATATTTATTAATATTCTATAAGAATATTATGTGGTCTTTTTTTAAGAATCACAATTTAGACATTTCAATGTAAATATTGTATTGATCTTGGAGAATTGCATTTTTAGTTAAATTGCTTCTAAAGGAGTAATTGTTTATTTATATCAATGTTCCTGAAAAATATTATCGAGACTCCAGAAGAGTTAATAATATTTCTTAATTGGCACATTATACTAAACTTTAATGACAATTTTGATAAGTATTGTTTTGAACCAGAAGTTCAATAATTATTATATTTTATTGTTTAGCATCTAGTTAAACCACCACTTTATCAATAATGATGGAAAATTGAGAATTCAAACATTCAATGAAGAACCAAAAGATTTTTCAATCCAATGAATCCTTATATAATATTTGTTATCTTTATCGAAAATTGATCATCACTAACTAAAATTGAGACTGAATTCCCTACATTTCTAAAAATTAATTAGGGTGATAAATGGGGCATCATCACCCTCTACATTGACCATCTAGATATTATTTGTATATAATAGAATTGATACATATACTATATGATTACATGGTATTCGCAACCTAAAGTTTGTGAAAGTACTGTCAAAATTTTAAATTATGAGCATAATTTTCAGAAGAGTGTCTTCTGAATGCTAGTGATCCTAAATCTAAACTTTTTTATAAGCGTTAGTTGAGATGTGGATAAATGGTTTAACACTGTTACTATTAATTTAATTGAGGACAGAGTACTTTCCATTTCTATTTAGAAATGTTATTATGCATCATGCAAACATCAAGTTCCCCCTATTATAACTGGCTTATGGTCCGAGTTTGATTTCTTCATTTAATTATGCGATAGTTAATCCGCCACATTGTACTAAGTTGAAAAGCAAAGAATATTGATAAGAAATGCGTAGTTTGAACCCTAACTTCAAATTAGCGATATTTAATAATGCAATTTGCTGATTATCAATTTTGATTAGACAATTCTCTCGGTATTAAGAGAAGGGAATTAAGAAGTTGAATGTATAAATACATCATCATTTAAATCTTCACAAAAGATCATTCGAACCGGAAGTTCGAAAGACAATTCATTTAAATGTATTTATCGATCAAAAAGATCGATAATATCTTACACATCAGTTTTAAATGCTCAAACTCGAATTAATATCCTAAAGGACAATTTGTTAATATAATATTTGATGACACATTTGAAACGTGATGATATTTAATTATAATATAAAAAATCTCCAAACAAAAATGGAGCAATTAGCAATGATGGTCATATTAAGGAGGTATATACCCTTGATCAGTATTTTGACATAACAAGTTTTAAAACCCCAAAAGAGGTTCATGTACCTAATATATTGAAAATTGAGATATCTCAATAAATTATTTTAGTGTAGAAAATAATATAATCGACAAAGAAAAAAATGTTGACAACACTTTTACTCATGATGTGCTTCATATTATGAAAATAATTGGCCAAATAAATGGGCGCAATCCTAGGAAATTGAATTTACTAAAGAAACCTGAAGTTTCTGAATCTATAGTCCGAATACGTAAATGTGTGTACTTATGAGAAATGAAAATAGAAAAAATAAGTTGCATATGAAATGTAAGATTCTTTGAATAATGAATTTCACGAAAATTTGTGTAAATAAATAAATTATCACGCGGTGAATTTAATCATGAGTCTCTATTTTATTAGTCGACAATGCATGAAATTTGATATGCATATAATAAATGACTATAGCCAACTCATTTGGCATGTCTATTAGTATTATCCTTGAATGATTTTATAAGTGAAATATATAATTCAAGTGATATTATCATGAGGGGGTGAATACGAGTTGTACTTTTTTTCCTTGACCAATGTATTGTCTCATGGTTATTGGCAAGGTTTTTGATGAGGAAACTTTCGTGGTGTATATAAAAAAAAAAAAAAACATACTCTTTTTCTTTGATTAGTAGTTTTTCCACATGATTTTTCCTAATAAGGTTTTAATGATGAGTATTTTTTGTGTTATGAATATCCATAACATATAAAACATTTACCTTCAAATATAATAATCCTATATGTGAGACTTCCAAATCGATCAATAAGAGCANAAAAAAAAAAAACATACTCTTTTTCTTTGATTAGTAGTTTTTCCACATGATTTTTCCTAATAAGGTTTTAATGATGAGTATTTTTTGTGTTATGAATATCCATAACATATAAAACATTTACCTTCAAATATAATAATCCTATATGTGAGACTTCCAAATCGATCAATAAGAGCAATTTTTTTTAATCATCATGTTACTACATTCATCAAAGATTGATAAATATCTTGTATGAAGACATTGTTATTTGAAGATTATACAAGACAACATGAGACATACTTATCAGAAATTGAGATATTGAAGATATTGACGTATAAGAGGACGATGAATTGATACAAGAATTAAAATCAGGGGTTAGTTGTACTCTTTTTTCTTCGTCAAGTTTAGTCCCACTGAATTTTCTTAATAATGCTTTAACGAGACGGCATTTCACTACTCCTAATTATTTGTACTATTTTTTCATTCATTGGCATTTTTGTTCTATCGAATTTTTTTGTCAAACAATGTTTCAACGAATACAAATAATCATCAAATAGAAATACTGTGAAACTATAAGGTAAATATTGATGATTATGTAGTCCAATCAATATACATGAATAAATGTTATCTAGTTTTGAGAGTTTATTTCATTTTAATTGTAATTCTCATTTTAAACCCTATAAATATGAGTATTGATTATCAATAAAATACACACTTGAGTTTTGACTCACTACTTTTCTATCTATTTGTTCTCTATTTTTATCCTTTATTCCTTTAATTTTATAACAATTGCTTATAAAAATTCAAAAAATAAATAAAACACTACTTCAGCAGGTATAAAAGTCATATAGCAATTCGACATAAAAACACTTCGTCTCTACTGAAAATTATATACGTAATTTGATGAGCAAGTAGTACCTCAAGTTAAAATGTCATAAGCAATCTGGATAGATTATATATCCTTTTGACATTTGCTTCTCTTGAGAAGAAGTTGGCTCATTTCAACTATATCATTTTTTATTTCACGGAGAAAAAAAATTGATTTCTTCTAGTCTTTTAAGTTAAAGATAATTATATTCTCACCACATTTTTATTTAATGCATTACATTTTAATTATGCTTAAGGTTCTTAATCTTTGATCATTTATAACACTTATGTCTTTATTTTTTTCCGTCAATTCATATCTTCAACCTTTAATTAATTACAACATCTCATCATTGAAGATGATTTATTTAAAATAATATATTTACATAATTTGAATTGACGAACAAATAATTTATCCCACTTTTGCATTTATTGTTTTTTCTAAAAATATGCTGGAAAAATAAGTGTTAATTAATGAAGTATCGATGATAAGAATGCATCAATTTTATTTTTTTTAGAATATAAGGACTTTACAGAGCAAAAATCGAAGATCTTAATTGAATTAAAATACGGTGTAAGAAACAAAAATTATGGTGTGAATATAAATACTCTTAAACAAAATCATGCTGTTGATTCAATTTATTGATTTGAGAATGGGAAGATTTCATAAGTAAGAAGTTTAGTTTTACTAATTTCAAATTTAAGAGATAAAGTTTAAAGTTTAAAATTTCAGATTTTTTAAGGTTTGAAATTTCAAATCTCGGATTTTTTTTAAAATTTTATTTATAAATTAATTAATTAAACATATATTTTATTAATATTTATATAATTCCAGTGTTAACGTATATTAAACCAGACAAATTGTATATAATTGGTCACATATTATTAATTGATCACAAATACAAATATTACATGTCAAAAATTATTTTACAGTCGCAATTCAAAAATTTTATAGGTCATAATTTATTCATCGGTCATAAATAAAAAATTGAAACGTCACAAATTATTTTACGGTCACGATTCAAAATTTTTATGTCACAATTTGTTAATCGGTCACAAATCAGAAATTTTATAAGTCACAAATTATTTCACAGTCACAAATCAAAAATTTTATAGGTCACAAATTATTTTACGATCACAAGTCAGAAATTTTATAAGTCATAATTT
>CAIGRK010136955.1:0-12322 GCA_903798315.1 Fraxinus greggii
CCGGATAAAAAGGAAATGTGTAGGATGTGTAGATTCCTCTCTCTCTCTCTCTCTCCAATTCTGTTAGGCAGCTGCTGTATCTGTTATTTAACACTCTTTTAGCTGTATATATATATAGGATGTATGTGTACGATTTTATTATGCAAGAATATACAATTTTCATTCTAGCTTTCAGCTCAAATTATCTCTTTCTGTATCTTCTTTTTTTATTTTCTGATCTGGTATCAGAGCTTTGATTAACAATGGCAGACGAACACTATACAGAAGTTCAATCTGGTACACATGAAGATCCAAATCCAAATTCTCAATCTGCTGCACTTCAGGATCCTAATCCTAATCCTCAGCAAAATCAAAATGTCTGCCCTGCACCGAATCATTATGATCCAACTCATCTTCATAGTCCATATTACATTGGAGGAAATGATAGTTGTGGAACCATACTAGTTACTCACATTCTAGACAACTCCAACTATTACGCCTGGGCTAGATACATGAAGAGGGCACTTAGGACTAAAAATAAACTTGGTTTTATTGATGGAAGTTTGACAGAAGCAGCAGATCCTAACAATTTTCTAATGGATCATTGGCTTCATTGCAATGATCTGGTAGTTGCCTGGCTACAAAACACCATGTCTATTGAAGTTAAAACCAGTACCTTGTATGCAGACACTGCTAGAGAACTCTGGCTGGAACTTGAACACGGACTAGGCCAGCAGAATGCACCTCGAGTCTATGAGGTAAACAAGCCATCGCTACCTAGATGTAAAATCAAGACGTTGTGAGTATTTATTTTTCAAAGTATAAAGCTCTCCTTGAGGAATTGATGAATTATGAATCCATACCCAATTGCACCCGTGGAGGACTTCGCACTGTCATTGATAACCAACAAAGAGATTCGGTGATGAGGTTCCTTATGGGACTTAATGAATCCTACAAAGACATCAAAGCTCAAATTCTCCTTATTAAGCCTCTCCCGGGGCTAAATGAGGTATATTCCATCATACAACAAGAGGAAAAGAGGAGACAGATTTCGATGGACTTCCCTGCTACTGAATCAATGGCGATGATGGGAATAGGAACTCGAAATGGAAATATGTTCACAGCTAACCGAACCAAATACTTTTGCACTCAATGCAAGATTGCTGGTCATTCTTTGGAAAGATGTCTTAAGGCTAGGCAACAGATATGCTCCTATTGTAATCTGCTTGGTCACATCATAGACAAATGCTTCAGAGTTCATGGATATCCCCCAGGACACAAGCTGCACAACAACAAAAGGAAATCTGCCGGCTCTTCAGTTAATCAAGTTACTGGCACGAACATGCAAGAACACATGCATATTGTAAATGGTGGTAGAGCTCAATCTTCCATTACTCAAGAGCAATACAGCCAACTGATTGCACTCCTCAACAAATATAGTATTCTAGCCACAACTTATTCAGCAAATCAAGTTCAATCTGACATTAGTCCTTACACTACTGAAGTTCAAATACCCACTATATCTGGTATATATCTCTGTCTTTCCGCTTATGCATTAAAAATCTCAGCAAACACACCATGGATCCTAGACACAGGTGCCACAGACCACATGGTCTATGATATCTCTTTGCTCACTAAAGTCACAGCACAAGTTACCTATTCTGTTACACTCCCTAATGGAAATAATGTTGTTGTTACTCACAAAGGGGCAGTAAAAATTTCATAAACTTTAATTTTGCATGATGTACTCTGCGTTCTATCTTTTTCCTTCAATTTAATCTCAGCTAGAAAAATGGCTACTTCTTTGAATTGTTGTCTCATTTTCTAGTCTCAAACATGTTTCATTCAGGACCTTTTGACCTGGAGAACGATTGGAATGGGTGAAGTGAGACGTGGCTTGTACTACCTACACAGAAAAGGAATCCAACCAATAGCCTTTCTTGATACTTTAACTATCACAGCTGCTGCTGCAATACAGACTGAGGAATTTAATCTCTGGCATTATAGATTAGGGCATCCTTCACCTACCATTCTTAAGTCCTTAGGCAACAACAAAAAACTTTCAAACCCTGCATGATCTATCCTTTGGCTAAAATGCATAAACCTCCTTTCCCCATTAGTCAGCATCAATCTGAAAACGTTTTGATTTAGTCCATTGTGATATTTGGGGACCATGTAATGAAGTTGCCTATGATGGCTCAAGGTATTTTTTAACAATAGTGGAAGATTACAGCAAATGCATTTGGATCTATACTCCGAAAAATAAATTCGATGCTAGCACTGCTTTACAAGGTTTTTGTAACATGATTGGGAACCAATTCCAAACCAAAATCAAGATAATCAGAAGTGATAATGGTGGAGAGTTCAATATGAAAAACTTTTTCCATGAGAAAGGAATTATACATCAAAAATCATGTGTTGAAACTGTTGTGGAGAGGAGGCATCAACACATTCTCAATGTGGCAAGAGCATTAAGATTTCAAAGTGGAATCCCCATAAAATATTGGAATGATTTCGTGCTAACAGCAGTTTACCTCATAAATAGAACTCCCTCACTTCACCTAAATCACAGAACACCTTTTGAACTCCTTCTTGGAATCAAGCTGAAATACTCTCATATCAAAGTTTTTGGATGTCTAGTTTTTGCCACTACCCTGGTTCAAGGCAGACATAAATTTGATCCAAGAGCTAGACGATGTGCTTTCTTAGGTTACCCATTTGGAGTGAAGGGATACAAGCTACTGGACTTAGAGACTGAGAAAATCTGTCTCAATGAATGTCATATTCCATGAAAAGGTCTTCCCTTGCAAAGGGAATGATCGGCCAAATGCCATGAGAGTTTCTGAATTATCAGACTTACCTTTTACCCAAACTTCAGATATAAATCATACCATTGATCCTCCAAGTCTGCAAGTTGATGAATCATATGACAATGATAACATACCACCACATCACCAGACTGCATCATCAAACATTGACACACCATCAGCAGACTCAAGCCCCAGAAACTCTGAAAATGAATCAGAATTAATACCAGAAAATCACCCAAATCAACCAGAAAACACGAACACGTCACCTAATGCTGGTCCTCATCAGCCAAGACGATCCACCAGAATCAGAAAAACACCTACATATTTGCAGAACTTTATTTGCCAGCAGGCCAGCTCTTCCACCCAATTCCAAAAGTTCAAAGGGCAGAAGGTTCATCCGATCTCAAGTAACCCTTTCCCACTTGAAGCAACCCTTAGTCTTGATAAACTGTCACAAACACATAAAGCTTTTGTTACATCTATCACATCAGACTTAGAACCACAAAGTTATGGTAAAGCACTAGAATCCTCAGATTGGTACAAGGCTATACAGAAGGAAATTGATGCCCTTGAACAAAATAATACATGGATAATCACAGACTTGCCAGATGGAAAATCAGCCATTGGATGTAAATGGGTTTTCAAAATCAAATACAATTCGGATGGATCAATAGAAAGGTACAAGGCACGATTAGTCGCAAAAGGGTACACTCGGCAGGAAGGTCTGGATTACTACGAGACTTTTTCACCGGTAGCGAAAATGGTTACTGTCAGAACTCTATTGGCGGTGACAGCCATAAAGGGATGGACTCTACATCAATTCGATGTAAATAACGCCTTTTTACATGGTGATTTAAGTGATGAAGTATATATGGAATTACCTCCAGGTTACTCAAAGGCCTCTTGACCAAAAGTGTGTAGACTGCTCAAAAGTCTATATGGCTTAAAGCAGGCTTCAAGCCAATGGTATTCAAAATTGTCAACCTTCATTACAAACTTGGGTTTTGTCCAGTTAAAGGCTGATCACAGCCTGTTTAATAAGTCTCAAGGACATTCCTTTACTGCAATCTTGGTTTAAGTAGATGATATCATCGTGGCTAGTGATGATATGAAATCTATCAAGTCCCTAAGGCATTTATTAAATGAGAAGTTCAGGATTAAGGACTTGGAAGCATTGAAATATTTTCTTGGGATTGAAATAGCAAGATCAAATGAAGGAATTATGGTTTGCCAAAGAAAATACGCTCTGGACATACTCACAGATTCAGGCACAATTGGAGCCACGCCGCAAGAATTCCCTTAGATCAGAACGTCAAGCTGTTCAAAGATGAGGGGGAATTGCTTGAAGATCCATCCATGTATAGAAGGCTGATTGGAAGACTCCTCTACCTAACTGTAACTAGACATGATATATCTTATGTCGTCCAGCTCTTAAGTCAGTACATGGACAAACCCAGAACTCCACACCTCAATGTAGCACATAAAGTGCTTCGCTATATCAAAAGAAGTCCAGGCCAAGGACTGATGTATCCATCTTCATCAGTGCTACAAGTTCAGGCCTATAGTGACTCTGATTGGGGCTCTTGCCCAGACACTCATAGGTCGATCACAGGATATTGCATTTTCCTAGGATCCTCTTTGATTTCATGGAAGTCAAAGAAGCATAACAGGATTTCCTGCAGAAGCAGAGTATAGAGCCATGGCAAGCACCTGTTGTGAATTAACCTTGCTGCGTTTTTTACTTAGAGACCTAAAAGCCTATCATCCACAAGCAGCCTTGTTGTATGGTGACAACAAATCAGCACTTCATATTGCTGCGAACCCTGTCTTTCACGAAAGAACGTAACATATTGAACTTGATTGCCATCTAATTCGAGATAAAATTCAAGAAGGAAGTGTGGTGACAAAACATTTGAAGACAAATGCATAGGTTGCTGATATCTTAACTGAAGCATTTAGCTCATCCATTTTTTATTCCCATTTGGCCAAGATGGGAGTAAAAGACATCTACTCACCACCTTGAGGGGGGATGTTGAATAATGAAGATTGCCACATGGACAAACCACATCAGCAAGATGGCCACATAAACAAGCCACATCAATAGCACCAGCAAAGCATTCTAGAAGAGGGAAGAAGGTGCAAATTACGTGAAAGAGGTATGATAGATGCCGGATAAAAAGGAAATGTGTAAGATGTGTAGATTCCCCTCTCTCTCTCTCTCTCTCTCTCTAATTCTGTTAGGCAGCTGCTGTATCTATTATTTAACACTCTTTTAGCTGTATATATCTAGGATGTATGTTTACGATTTTATTAAGCAAGAATATACAATTTTCATTCTAGCTTTCAACTCAAATTATCTCTTTCTGTATCTTCTCTTTTTATTTTCTGATAGAAATCAACTTTTCCAAAGAAAATAATGTTATTGCACTCATAAATTATTCGATACTTCTTCATATGTTGGCAGAAGTTATAGAAAAAATTATCCTCTCGAAATGCTATCACAAACCCGAGCAGCAATCGTTCTGGAAACTGGCTTGTTGATAGAACTTGGGATCAAAACACACTCTTTTTGCCTAAATTACCAATTCACAATTGTAATGACTGGGAAACAGCAATACTTGTCTGAGAATCAAACTTGGCCTCCTCCAATTCCTGCTTTCTCAGCAACCTACTGGAGGGTTTGAATTTTGTACCCGAGTTATACTTAATCGCTTCTAGCTCCATTGATCTCACTAGAAAATGGCTGCCAACTACATCAATTGTCCTGCTGATGAAATTTGACCTTGGTATATAATCCTTCATGCGGCATATGAATTCCAAGTGGCTCCTTGCCTAGACAAAAGGAAATGGTAAGGTCAAAAACTTGCAAAAAAAGATTGTAAAAAAAGAGGAGCTTTACACAGATGAAATTATTTTCAGCATCTATATCAGTCAAGATTATTTATTGATACAGGCCAAATCAATCGAGCACATTAAAATCAGTGTCTGACAGTGCATGTCCAAGACACCATTAATTTATCAAGAATTATGCTACTCGTACAGTTTTTTTTTTTTTAAACATATTGGTTTACAGGTGCTGAGTTGGCAATATTTCACAAGCTGGTTGGACAAAAAACGAAGTTAAACCAACCTGTGAAATGTTATCAACTCAGCACCTGTAAATCAATCTGTTAAGTACATCTCTACAAATAGCATTCTTGATTGAATTATGCTAGGTGTACATAATGGGTGCCATACGGGCTGTCATTTGTCAATTATGGCACCCATTATGTAAAATGCTATGTACAAATAGCATTTTCCTTCTTGATTTATCAATTACGTTTAAGAATCAAAAATTCGAGAATTTGATAAAACAACAAACATACAATAATGTGTCATCACAAAAAAGGATCCGAGACGCACAAGATTAGTTGATCGAACTTGCCATCTGATTCAACAACATAGCAAATGGGACATGTAAAGTCCCAAAATTTGATATGGGCAATAGTATAGGGATCATTTAAAGGGTTTTCATTTGAAAGCCAATTTCATTCCCAGGGGATACTCATCCTCAGCAGCACATTCAGAATGCAAATAATCAGCTTAGTAATTATCAAATTTGAGATGCTATGTGATGGGTTATAGTCAATCTACGCAACCCCTATCAGATTAAGTGTATGCTCTAGTACTCCTGCAGCATATACATACTGAGTGTAAAGTTCAAGTTTAGCTAGTGTAATGAAAACATAATAAGGGGTTCTCTTTACAGTTCAGATTCTCATTCCGTAGTTTTTGCAGCATGAAGTTAATGCCCTCTCCATAATGATAAACACGTGAAAAACTTATATTCCAACTTTTTTTCTCATGGTATTATATAAATAAAGCAAATGAATAAAATTAAATCTACTTCTCTCAGAATAAGTCAAATTTCTCTGTGCACTAAATTGAGAAGATGCCTCCCTTCATCTCCCTAACAGATGCCACTTACGAACACAAGAATAAAGCTTATCTCTAATCTCATGACCTTGGGAGTCACTTAAACTAATTTAGACCCTTCCAGAAACGGTGCGAGAAAAAAAAATGTAGCAATATCAGACAATATATTTGAAGGAGACAAGCTAATTCATCATAAAAGTTGGTTACGAGTTTTGGTTAAACTTCTGAAATTGCAAACTTATATTATGTGGGTGTTTAATAGGGATTAAAATTAGATTTTTAGTAAATTGTTACAGAAATTTTTGAAATGTGTGGTTAAAATATGTGGGACCCATGAAGTTGTGGTTAATATTGATTGTTTGACTTTGACTTAGATTAAAATCTGATTTTAATCCGAAACAAACACGGCCTATATATATATGATAACAGAAAAGCAATAGAGAGACACATAACGAATATTCAAGGCAATTACAAGCACACCTGTCGATATTCAGGAGCGCGTTTTGGAAGTTTGAGATAAGCCATGTTACTGATCTCATAATCCCATAAAAAAGATGTATGGTGCACCCACCTATTTTTAATAATGGATTGAGCATTCCCACCAAACTTGTGGTTGCCAAGCACATAATCTGACAAAGATGGTAGAAAATAAGCTGTAAGCAGAAAAAAGCTATAAAATAGAATCGAGAGGGATATTATTATGAAAGCAAATATGATATTAGGCCATAGTGAAGCACGTTAATTGGTATTAAAGATTCAGAAAACATACTCAGAGTTAAAGACTCGCTGCTGACAAATAACTTATAGCATAAAAAATGAATCTGCCCAATCTACTAATCAGTTTAACAGCTATATATGGGGATAAAATTATTATCAATAGAAATTGGTGACTATAAATATTACCGGTAAATTTGGTACAGAGTCAGAATGGAATTTAAATATGAAAAGGCCTTTCCTCATTTTCATGCTAAGAATAATGAAAAATAAATGTTAAAAGAAAGGATGAAAGTGCCTTAAATATTTGCTAGATGCAATCAATACTGGATAGCAATGCTCAGAATCAAAATAAAAGAAAAAGGAAAGAAAGAATCTAAAGAATTTAAATAAATCAGTAAAATGTCCTTTGATGATAAAAAAATCAATCACCGCCATAAAAGAACAATGAAGAAATATATTTAAAAGACAAAGGTAGAAGTTTCCATTCGAAACAAATACATGCTTCTAATCTTGAACTAATTTCATCCAAAGCTAAAATATTAGAAAATCATTAATCTTGAACTAATGCAGCAACCTCTTAAAACACCATCCAAAGCTAAAATATTAGAAAATCATTAAAGGTTACAGTAGCCACACACACCGTTCTGCCGAAGGCTAAAATCCCCAATTCCTTGAAATACTTTTCGATAAACTAGGCTGCTCCATGACATGATGGGTCGAGGATAAGATTGTAAACCTGGAACTGCATCCTTGTTGCATATAAATGTGACAAATATAGTCCCGTTATCAACAATAACAGTACCTCCTCCAGTAAACCTACGGATAACTGGAATTTCGTCTCGTATAACAGATTCAATTTCAAGAAGTTCCACAGGTTTCCTATTACAAAACATGTAACATGCATCAACTTCTTCTGTTTAGTATATATTGATGGATCCATAACTTGAGAATACCATCAGACAACATTTGGCAAAACCAGATCCCCTGGGTCTGCTAAGCCCAAAATGCTTAATTGATTATCATATAGGCAAGAGATTTGAGTACGCAATCAAATTGATAACACCTCAAACAAGTAACAATAAACTACTCAAGTCATACAGATATATCAAGCTCAATAATCATAATCCTTATCAGTGTCAATACACAGCTCAAACAACATCGTACTGATATAATGCATGAACCAATACTGACAGAAGACTACATGGGCTGTATAATGTACAAATCCAAATTCAGCAGATTATATCACGGCTACTGAAGTCTGAGCTTGGTTCTATTAGGAAGCAAGAGCCATGAAGGAGCCAATGAATAAAATAACTCCTTACATCATGTAAATAGCCACCATTAGCGGAACAAGTAGCATCTGAAACAGTATTTATTGAATAATTGTACAAGTAATTTCCACCTTTCAAATATTTACTCTTATTCAGACGATGATTATCTTAGTAACAGCATTCATAAATTAAGGACCCTTGAAGAATAAAAATATTTATATTAGCTACAGGATAACTGGATTTTCTATCTCAATTTTTGTGAGTTTTCTATCTTCAAGTGATAATTGGATCAAGTACTAGGGCTCAAATGGCAAAAGAAGCAAGAGTATAGTAGCTAAAAGGAAATTTAATTTCAAACATAACTTACGCACCCTGATATACCCATGACAACAGTTGGGTCATCCGTTCCATCATTGATGATGCACCAGTTATCTAATGAGGTTCGAAGCAGTCTCTCCTCAAGATGTAATTGCTGTAGAATAGGTACTCCTTTTAGTCTTACAAGATTCATTAGCGGTAGCCCTATGTTTCTTGTTCCACATGTTGTCATTGGAAGAAACTAACCAGATTCCTCTACTCCCTGACATGAACACATAAAATGCATCTAGATATTATCATCTTCAATAGTTTTTGGCCCCACACTAATTACTGACTAATGAGTTCCAAATTCACAAATTAATCCATGCCTCAAACAGTCTAAGGCAAAGCCTTTTTTCTTTATCCTCATCACATAAATGGAGAAAAAAGCTACAAGAAAGAAAGCTGGATAAGTGTAAGAGAAAATAAATGAAAAACACTGAACTGTGCATCCTTTACAGCATTGCACTCTTTCATGGTTTCACAATTTTCTTGAGAAAATAATTATGGAAGAAGGCAGTCTTTCACTATAAGTGAACAAAACAAATATAGATGCAGTCGAATGCAGCAGTTACTCGTAAACAAGCAGCATTTTAATTTCCTTTCATTTGCAAGAGGTGATGATTTTCACTTCAACTCAGGCAGAAACCAATTGCAAGAAGCAGAACAGGTCAATTAGACAATAATAAGTCAGCAAAAATTGGATGGTCAGTTGGTTCTAAAAAATAAATATCTCCAGCAATCAGCAAAATTTATTATAAAAAATAAAACTTCAGCAAAATTAAATAAAGAACAAGGAGTATTATATATATTAGACAATATTTTCGTAAAGAATTTAACCAAAGAAATGGTACCTTGTTCCCAAAATAAGCAAGTCGCAACTGCAACAGAACCAAGCCTGAAAAAAGTTTGATTCTGACAATCATACAAAGATAAATTTATAGATGCATCTGGTTTCTTTACCCGATTGTAAAAAATGTGGAAGAAGAAAGAAATCCGGTTGTTTGGATCGGTGGAGGGGTTCGGCGGCTTGACTGTTTGGAGCTCTTTTCCTTTTCTCTTTTGTCATTAGAGGTAAGATTGTCCCATTTCCTTTATTTTCACTCTAGGCAAACGTGGTCTTGCTCAAGACCCGAAAGCCAAGTACTTCATAGTTGGGCCATTCAAGTCTATGGGGTTACACCAATTGGGCTTCCATGGGCTTTTACGTCCATCATAAACGGTCAATAATTAAGGGAAAATTAGGTTCAATGCTTTAAAAAATTAACTAAGTTGATTAATACCCTAATAACTAATTAAATCATTTAAGTACGTAATAAATACGTTCAAAACCTATCAAAACCCAAATCAATAGTCTTTTCAGAAAACTCCTAAAAAGAAATTTTTACGCATGAAAAGAGCAACTTCGTGCATCATTACAATATAAATCCAAGAATATCCCAAGAAAACTTGAATGATTTCTTAGGGGTTATTCAATTGAGACTTTTAAAAATTTTTGGAGACTTTTTAAGTGAGTGACTTTTTGTGGATTTTGTGAACTTTCAAATGATTTCTATGGATTTGGTAAGAATTAATAAAAGTCTTCCATGAACTTCTGCCAACTTTCATTAGAGACTTTTAGCGACTTTGAACGACTTTTATATTTTAAAATAAAATATTAAGCATTTATAATGTAATATAGATGAATATAATATCACATTCTCCGTAAGACGTAACAACAACCATGCATAATCACGTTTACGCAGGTTTCAATTCAATTATTTTTACGCTTGGCAGCAATATGGTAGAAATATGCAGAAATCGTATACCGTGTAAAGAAAAACTCAAGGCAAAGATAAATTTTACTTTATTAAAGAGAATGAGAAAACCCTAGAATGTGAAAGAGAAGAAAAGGGCAGGCTCTTGACAAATCTCACGGTAGAATGAGAGATTTGTTTTGAGAATTTCCATTCATATTTTCTATCAAAAAGTCTTCAAAAGTCTAGCAAATTATAAAGTCCCTAAAATTCATTATTAATTGAATACCTCTTAACTTATAGAGACTTTTAAAAAGTTTCAATTGAATACCCCGAGACTTTTAGAGGCTTTTTAAAAGTCTCTAAAAATCTCTATTGAATACACCTAAACTTTTTAGAGAATTTTTAAAAATCTCAATTGNAATGTGAAAGAGAAGAAAAGGGCAGGCTCTTGACAAATCTCACGGTAGAATGAGAGATTTGTTTTGAGAATTTCCATTCATATTTTCTATCAAAAAGTCTTCAAAAGTCTAGCAAATTATAAAGTCCCTAAAATTCATTATTAATTGAATACCTCTTAACTTATAGAGACTTTTAAAAAGTTTCAATTGAATACCCCGAGACTTTTAGAGGCTTTTTAAAAGTCTCTAAAAATCTCTATTGAATACACCTAAACTTTTTAGAGAATTTTTAAAAATCTCAATTGAAGACACCTAAACTTTTTAATTCTCCAAAAGTCTTTAAAAGTTTCAATTGAATACACCCCCTTTAGTTTATTCCAGGCAATGATTCTTCTCCCCCTTCGTCCAGTTCTGATCAAAATTCCCACATCTAAGTATTTATATTAGATAAGAGGTTAGTTAAAAATGAATAAAGATTACGCTATAAGTTCAAAAAAGGGGCATTAAAGAAGTAACTTAAGCAACCCAGTTCAGCTCGTCCCGAACAGTTCGAATATGTTTTCATCCCCTTTTTAGAATTCCAACTCATTGTTGTTAAGAATCTTTTCTACTACCCGATGGAAAAGACATATCTGAGCATAAAATTTCCCCTTAATAGGAACTTCAAATCATTTTTGTTTGACGACATACATTTTAATAGATGAAATGGATGATGAAGCAGGTGGAAAATACGGAGGCAGAGGTGCGACATGCTTTAGAAATAAAAGAAAGCCTCTTGAGGACTTTGGGAAGAGGGGATCCATATGAGTGGTTGAATTTGGTAAAGTCGGGGTATCAAGGACGCAGCTTTGCCTTAGCCCCTTGATCCAATCGCAGCCGCAGTTTGCCCAACTTTGACCACACATTGTAAATACTAGTTCAATTTTGAGTTGTAATTTTCATTCCTTGAAATAGTTATTTCAATTATAAAATAGCTATGATATTGGTAAACGTTTAGTATGATTTTTCGTCATTTAAACGTCTACTCATATTACTTAGATTTTTGTTCCGAATGCTATTATATGGGGTATTAATCTTTCAAACAATCTTTCAAACTTTCTAGTATCTGCTCCCTACACTAGCTATTGTAATTTACT
>CAIGRK010137080.1:0-23037 GCA_903798315.1 Fraxinus greggii
CATTTGAACAAATGAACATTCAAAACTAAAACAAAGAAATGCCAAACGAAAAACAAATGAAGGAGCCCAACGTTCAAGAAAGTGAAGAAAAATCAACCTAAGTTCAAAGTGATCCCCCGCTACCAAAGGAATGGAAGTTTGTTCCATCTCATCCAAATGAATTAATAATAGGCGATCCATCCAAAGGTATCACCACTAGAACCTCTCTTAGAAATCGTCTTGGTAGTTGTCCATTCATTTCGCAAATTGAACCTAAAATTTTTAAGGAAGTCGAGTTTGATGAATTTTGGATACTAAGAATGCAAGAAGAACTAAATCAATTTGAAAGAAATCATATGATTTAGTTTCTAGACCAAATGATCAAACCGTCATCGGTAGCAAATGAGTTTTTAGAAATAAACGTGATGAAAAAGGGATAATTGTGCGCAACAAGGCTAGATTAGTGGCCCAAAGTTATAATCAAGAAGAAAGCATCGATTTTGAAGAAACATTTACACCGATAGCTAGATTAGAATCCATTCACATGCTTCTTGCATTTACTTGTCATAAAAATTTATTCTTTATCAAATGGATGTCAAAAGTGCTTTTCTTAATGGTTTTATTCAAGAAGAAGTGTCTGTTAAACAACCACATGGTTTTTAAAATCACAAACATCCGGACTATGTTTTCAAATTTCGAAAAGCTCTCTACGGTCTAAAACAAGCTCCTAGGGCTTGGTATGAACAATTGAGCAAATTTCTAATTTCAAATAGTTTTTAAATTGGAAAAGCGAATAGCACTATTTTTGTCAAAACTCATAAGAACGATATGATCATTATTCAAATCTATGTTGATGATTATATTTGGTGATACTAATATTCATCTTTGTGAAGAAGTGCACGAGCATGGAATTTCAAATGAGCATGATGAGAGAACTTAAAATCTTCCTTGGTCTCCAAATTAAGTAAACTTGTGATGGAATTTTCATCAATCATAGTAAGTACATTTTGGATATGCTCAAATTCGACATGGATGATTTGAAGCCAATGAACACTCCTATGAGCTCATCCATAAAATTGGACAAGTACGATCAAGGTACATCCATTGATATAACAAAATATCGAGGTATGATCGGATCCTTTCTTTACTTAACCGCAAGTAGACCCGATTTATGTTTAGTGTATGTCTATGTGCTAGATTTCAGTCTAATCCTAAAGAATCACATCTTAAGGCCGTAAAACTAATCTTTAGATATCTTAGTGGAACTTTAGAGCTTTGTATCCTAAGGGCACTTACATTGTTCTACTTAGCTATTCGAATGCCGATTGGGCCGGTTGCACAATCGTTCGTAAAAGTACTAGCGGAACATGTCATTTTCTAGGCTTTGCACTTGTATTATGGTTTAGCAAGAAACAAAACTCCGTTCAATTATCTACCGTCGAAGCCGAATATAACTCAGCTGCAAGTTGTTGTACACAAGTTCTATAGATGAAACAAACTCTTAGTGATTATCACTTATCCTTTGATCATATCCCTATCATGTGTGATAAAACTAGTGCTATTAACTTATCTAAAATCCTATTTTGCACTCTAGGACAAAACATATTGAAATTCGACATCACTTTCTTAGAGACCACGCTCAAAATGATGATATTGTGCTAGAATTCATAAACACGGAAGATCAATTGGCCAATATCTTCACAAAACCTCTAGCACTTGATCAATTCTCACATCTTAGAAGAGGTTCAGGCATAATTGATAAACTTGAAGTACATGATTGAAACTACATGCTCTTATATGTTTTTATTTCTCAGCTTAATTTGTGTGCATCATATTAAAAAAGAAAAAAAATATCTGGATGAGGAGCCGGACGTCCGGATCAAACTGGATCGTCCGGACCAGCATCCAGTTTTGCAGAAAAATGTTCTGCCAAACTGGACGTTCAATTCAGCGTCTAGAGCTATTTTTAAAATCGCGTAACAACCCATTTTCTCCATTCTTCTCTGGTTCTCTCTTCCTAAATCTCTTTTCCATCACTTAATCCTTCCCTTCAAATCATCAATTACACTTCAAATTCAAAAACCCATTACTTTTACATCCCCATTTCTCAAGAAATTTCTACTTTCATCTTCTACACTCCCTTTTCACCCCAAATCTCGAACATTGGGTTCTCCACCCTCATTACCAATTTTCAACCATGGCAAGCTCTAGAAGGACGTGAAAAAAAGGCTCAAAAGCATGGTGAGGTGCACTTTGAAAAGTTCGATTTGAAACCCAAGATGTCGGCTAACCCATTTGAAAAATTACCTATTTTGATAGGTAAAAATGTTGATTTTACAGATTTTACTATTGAAATATCTGCATTTCATATCAACGAAATTTTTGAAAGTATGGGATGGATTTCAATTGTAACATTAGAAGAGCATGCATACCCACGACTCATGCATGAATTTTACAAAAATATGTCTATTTCACGTTTCAATGACATTTCATGTTTAGTTAAAAAAAACGTGTTGTTATAAACAAAGTACTCATTTGTGACATTTTTGAACTTGAATTGTGTGAAACATAAATTTTTCTGCACAAGACACATCACGTGCTCGATGCTACGACCCTACCGAGTTTTGTCGTCGAGTTACCAGGAAATTTTTTGAAAATATCACTAAAGTGAGTGTAGATCAATTGTCTCTTCCAAATGTTATCCTACCCGAAAGGGTCATTGGGATGAAATGAGTTCATTTGATCTCTTTCTTCTCTATTACTTTCTTGTCGGTAGGAAACTTGATTTCTCCACCATTGCATTATGATTCATGGTCCATTCGTCATGAAATGTTAAAACTTTACCACATAGCATGCTTCTCACAAATATTTTCAAACACTTTTACATCTCATTAGATAATGGAACATTTGTCCAACTTAAACCTACCAACACTATCAACATCAAAATACTTAAACGCATGAAAATCACCAAAGAACATGGTCAGTGGGTAGCACATACCAAGGGATTCGACCTCATCTCGGGTCCATCGACTCTACCCTGTGAGAGTGATACCGAAGGTGACGATGATGACGTACCAAAAGCCCATGTTCCTCCTCATGACATTCCAGGGTCCTGTACCCCTCACTCCTCGAGTAGTGGCTTTACGTTCACCGAGGATCAGTACAACCATTGATAGTCTCGACGGAATGCTTCATCAGATACTAGCTCAACAGAAAACCATTCAAGTTCAATAGACTGCGATGCAGGCTCAGCAGAAAGCCTTCTACGCAGCTTCTATGCCCAGTTTCCTCCACCACCTCCTCTGGAGTCCTATTCATAGTTTGATCTTACTTTAACATGGATTTTATCTTTATTTGCTTTACTATGGATGTTTTCTCACATATCACTTCATGTTAACATTGTATATTTGCTACATGTTGAATATTTCATTATGAATTTTCTTTGCATAATACAATTTCCCTTTGAGATTTCTTTGACTTATGTTTTGCTTTGTCTTCCCAAGTATATTTCACTACTTCATGTTCTTTTTGCTTAAGACAAAAGGGGGAAAACATATGAACTATGATATGCATGCTTAATGTGTATAAGGAAGGGGGAATGCTTGATCTATAAAACATAGGACGAAGAGTATTGCAAATGCATGAATCATATGAGATAAAGTATTCTTCTTATTGCAAATCATCTATTGTTTGTCATAGTCAAAAAGGGAAAAATTGTTGACCTATGCTCGATTTTATGTTTTGATTATAACAAACAAAGTATGTTTATATCTAATATTTATATTCGAGCCTTCATTGTTACATGTTGTGGACTTAATCAAATTGGAGACAAAACGATTGGACTAAAAGTTGTCGATCAAGAAAGCTCAAGATGAAAATCGATCATTCACAATCAAGAACTCAAGCCAAAACAATTGGAGACAAATTTTGCGCCATTTCAAAATCGAGCAACAAATCGAGCACTCACGCCAAATCAATCGAAGATATTGGAACTAGATGTTTTAGGTCGTTTGTAAAGGTAAAGCACTTTAATTCTTAGCAATGATACATTGAAAGCTCAAGTGAAGTATTTTGATGCACAAGAAAAATTCACTTCGTAAAACATTTTTGCTTGAAAAATATTTTCTTTTAAGGTAAGGACTATGACTTAATTTTCGATCATATTAAGAATTACTTACCTTGAAGTTTCAAGTAAATATGTGAAGCAAAAATTACAAAGTTGTAAACAAAACAAAAAAAAATGGACAAGAATGTTTCTGCCCATAGGGACGTCCGGATGGCGAACCGGATGTCCGGTACGCAAGCGACGGTCAAAAATTCGACCGTTCTGACTGATTTTCAATGTCTACCTTTTGGGTCATCCGATACTGTTACGGATGTCCTGTTGGGTCGTCCAGTTAGGCAGAAAACTTAGCGTTTCTCACTCTATAAATACCAACTCATTTGTCATTTATTAACACAACTAGATAGCATTAAAGTGAGATTCTTTTAAGAAAAATAGCATTGATTTCCCATCCTATTTATTATTATCAAATCATTTTGTTTTGAAAAACAAATCAATTCTTGAAAATCATTCAACACATCAAATTTTTTCTAAACCTAACACTTGAAATTCATTCATTGTTATCTACTAAAGTGTTAGCATATTTCTCTCTTGATACTTAATTGTGATCATATCATTTACTAAGAGAGAGGTTTCAATTTGTAAATTCAATTCTCCTTAAACTTACGGGTCGTGTTGAGGTTCGGGAAAGCTCAACGTTGTAAAAGGATCGATGCTCATTGCNTAGCATATTTCTCTCTTGATACTTAATTGTGATCATATCATTTACTAAGAGAGAGGTTTCAATTTGTAAATTCAATTCTCCTTAAACTTACGGGTCGTGTTGAGGTTCGGGAAAGCTCAACGTTGTAAAAGGATCGATGCTCATTGCTTGTCAGTCACCGAAAACTTTGTAAAGGTTTGGATTACACCACAAGTCAATCAACATAGTGAAATTAGCCTTGTTCGTGCCGGAGAGCTTGGTAACAGAGGACGTAGATCATAGCATTGGATCGGACCTCCATAATTATATCATTTGCACTCTATATTCCTCTTTATTTATTACTTTCATATTCGTGTTTACTATTTGAATTAATCTATCTTGTTATCACATACTTGATCTTAAGTAAGTTTTTCGAAAAAGTTTTAGAAACCAATTCACTCCCTCTTGGTTAGCTATTCTTGTGAACACCTCGACAAAGAGTTGGATCCCATGGGGATCACTTCCAAATTAGTGAAGTGCTACACATGCCTTTAACAACAGTTGTTAAGGAAGCATCAGCATGTGCAAGTTGCTCAACCCCATCATCAAGTAACAAAGTTCACAACATAAAAATTAAACTAAATTTGTATAGGTTCATTAAAAAAAAGTAATTTCTATTGAGAAAGCTCAAAAGGAAAGCCTCTTCGTAGACAAACCGTCCCGATGAAGAAAAGCGTGAGCACCTCGACGAAGAGTTGGATCCCAAGGGGACCACTTCTAAATTCGCGAAGTATGGCACATACCTTTAACTACAAAAGTTGCTAAAGAAGCCTCAGTATGGACAAACTCCTCAACCCCATGCTTAGGAAAAGAAAGGAAAGCGAACTACCTATACTTGTGCAAATTATAAACAAAGTTTTAAACAAAAGTCTGAAGTGCTAATGAGCCTCAGTTCATAAACATTGATGCACTTGAGTTCAGAAACTTATTAAGGTACATGACCCTCTAACACTTATACAAAGTTATAAGTTTGATTTTATCCATTGCAGTTCAATGTGTTTAAGTTCTGAAGTTTATTGAGGTATGCAAGTTTGGTTCTAATTGATGAAGTCCATGGTTCATGAATTTGTTATTATAAGTTTGAAGTGGTTGAAGAGCTTTAGTTTGATTCTATTGTTTAAAGTTTAATATACATAAGTTCGATGTTATCATAAATCTAATGTTGTCTTTAGTCTGATGTTACTTCTTACTTTAAGTTCAAACATTATTGATGAAGTACAAGAGGTTCAAATGATGATGATGAACACGTTAGTACGTAATTATCAGAAGTAGTAAATACAGAAGTAAATAACACAAGGTATTGGGAATATAACTTCATTAATACAATACTTACACTTGGTGGGCCGAAGCCATTTACGTAGAAAAAGGATAAAGAAAAAAGAAAAAGAAGACCTAAGTTCTAAGCAGGTGGGTATAGGGAGAGCCGCAAAAGGAACAATGGCATTGGGAGCCACTTCTTTAGTTGTTTGTTTAGATGCATTATTTTCAAGTTTAATCACTTGGCTTCTCTCTATCGGAGTTTTAGGTTCAGGCTCCTCCTCAAGAAATTTTGCTCTTAACTCCGAAGTGTCGATGCCTTGAATGTTGACCTCTAGCCACCCCGTCATATCAATGTAGGGATACCTCCACCAATACTTAGTAAAACTTTGGTATGCCTCCATCAAAAATGGAAGTTGCCGAGGAAATGTTTCTTAGCATCACTACCAGTAGCCTGAGCTTCATGACTGGCAGTTTCCACCTCTTCAGTCAAGCCGGCCACCTTGGAGCTCAACCCCCTTACGCACCCCTTCAAAAATGAGTTATCCTTATTGGTCGTCTCCAAGGCCTCAACTACTAGCCACGGATGGGCATCGAAGGTCTCCACTCGCTTCGTGAAAGAGGCCACCTCACTTTGGGATAGGATGACCTCTTTCTTCAAATTTTCAATTCCTGCTAAGGCAGAAGTGAGCTTCACAGAATCATATACATACTTCTTCTTCAGAGCCTCCACCTCAGCTTTAGTCTTGCTGGCAGCCTCCTCAGCCTGGTAGACTTTATTGACAAATTCTTGATTTTTTGATTGAAGGTTTTTAAAGAGGGCTTCAGCCTCTATAGCCATACCAAAGGCCCTCCCTACTTGAATCACCATCGTGGAGAATACATCCACGACATTGCCGGTCTCCACAAAATCCTGCCACCTCTCCATCAAGTACTTGTGAAAAGTGGTCTTGGTAGTCTGAACTTCTGGATGAAAAAGGGAAAGACTTTCAGGAGTTTTCTCCCCAAGTGGGTCACTAGAGCGAGGTCGGGGAATATCACTGGAACCACCCACCCTGATGGTGGAGAACATCTGCTTCTTCTTGGGCTCTTCCATAACCACTTTCTTTCCCTTAACAACTTTTAGAGGTCGCCCTTCCTCTTGGCTGCTAGCTTTCCTGCTGACCCTCTCAATTTTATCCTTTACCTGCTTTGCTCCCACAGATGAGGGCTTCATGTCCTTGTGACCCGAGGTGGAGGCGGCAATTTGTGGCCATGTTCGGGGTGGGGTTCCTTCGCTTTTCCAAATTTTCTATAAAGCAAAACACATGATCAAACACAAATAAATAAAAGACGGTGAAGTAAAATTAAAGATAAGTACAAAGGAGCAAAATATACCCCTCCTCGTCATTAAGTAAACCTCTTCAAAAAAATCTTCTTGAAACTATCAACCTGCCGAAGTCTCATGAGGAGGAGGATCGACTGTAGATGCCAGCAAGAGTGTCTCAGTCACTCTCAGTAAGGTTGAAGTGCTCAACCGACTATGCAAGACAACAAAGAAATACGAAGTATCAGATCCATTCAGTCAAAGAAAAGAAAAGACAAAAACGACACTCAATGGCTAGTGAGTAGGAAGTTGGGACTTTGACGTGGGGGACGGTATCTCCTTCACACTCTTGCCACCTCCCCCGAACCCAGAATCATGACTCCTTCCATCTTTTGATGGAGGAAGGCAGCCCCAAGACAAAGATGGAGTGTGACCCCCATGGACACAAAGAATACCGTCCCCTATATTCGCCTTTACCTAAGACGCGAGGTTGGAAAATAGACTGAAAGACATGAATGGGCATTTCCTTACCCAGTGAGGTCTCCTTCCAAAGGAAGTACATCCCCACCAATTGGGCCCAAGCGTCGGGATGAGTTAGGTGGGGGCCAGCCCGTACAGCCTAAGGACAGCCCGAAAAAAGGGTGAATAGATAGGCAAATCCCAGCCTTTACAAGAAACTCATTGATGGCAACACAACCTGGCCTAGAATAGCAGGCTCGCTCATTAGGAGTGGATGAGATGAGCTCTATATCATAGGGAATCCTATACTTTTCCCTAAGATTTACTAAATGGGACGGATCTACAGAAGAAGGGATTTTGGCTGCCCCCAGGCTATAACAGTATCTTTCCACCCTCCCCAGGTAGAACAATAATCCACCCAGCCTGTATAGCCCTAACCTGGTCAACGATGTTAGTGATTGGCACTCTTATCGCCAGCCAGTTCACTCAAATCCACATTACCCCTAGCAAAAGTAGAAGATGCCATTGATTAAAATCTTAAAAAAAAAAGTTAAAAGAACCAATACTTACGAGTTAAAGTTAGAAGATGGTGATGGTAAAAAACGCCACACAGTTGCAGAAGAAGCAATGGAGAGAAAGGAATAAAAACTTGAAAGATTCTTGAAGAGAAAACTTAGAAAAAACTCGAAGCTTTGAAGAATGCTAATGTTGAATTCGTGAAAAGCAAAGTGGTTTTTACCATAAGTGTTTGCCTTTTATAGGTAGGGCCTCTTAATCCCAGTCGTTGGATGATGATCTGGCTTATCTATCCGTTCATTTGAAGATTAAATATGAGCCGCTTACACGTCGTCGCTTTGTCTTCTGCGGCTCAGATTAGAGCGTCTACTCCATGCGCCTTTGTGTGCCCAAGGTTCGTGAAGCATGTGGGAGACATCTATCATTGCACATTAAATGCGGCGACTGTTGCATGCATAGGAAGTTAAGTGGAACCGCTTCAACTGTCTTTTCTTGAAAACATACCATGATAGCAAATCATTTGGGTGCAATAACTAAGGATGCCTCTTGTTCCTTAAACATGCTAAAGTCAAGCTCCCCATAAATATCAATTCTGAGGCCCAGTAATGGCCAGACCCAACCCTCTTCGTCCAATTCAGACGAAGCTTTAGCTTTGCAAAAGCACTTCAGGCAAGACAACCCGGAACTCTCCTGCTTCGCTGACCCTTCCTCAAATTGTTCCAGAAAGTGATTTACCTCTAAGTATACGAATTCAAAACAACACTGTTGGGAGGGCTGCACAAGTCATGCACATTGGAGTTATGATGGTATGATGTAAACCACCCACTGCTAAAATTTTCATTTACATTCAAGCCCATGCATTACATAAATAAACATGCCTAGACTTGGGGGACTATTTTTACGTCTCGCCATTGAGACTTAAAGTCAAAGTGCCACGTAGCAATCAACGTGGGTAGAGAATCAACAAAAAAGTCAACAAAGACCCAAGTGGTCAAAATGCAAAGAAATTATGCAAACTACTGAGGCACTGCCTCAATTAACGAAGCACTACAATTGGGCTGAGACACTGCCTAAAGAAACAAAGAAAGGAGCTAAAGCTCTCTCCTCAGAGAACCAGCTCCAAGGCTCTCAGTTCATCCGAAGCTCATAAGCCGATGCTGTCTCTTACAATATATTTGAATATCTTTTAGAAGTGATTGATGTAACACTTGTAATATAGGATGTAAGGGTGTCAGCCTATTGTATAGGACGGCTGACCCGTTATCAATGTATTAATTGTATGAATAGATAATGATGTGAAACCTTAACTAAGAAGATGGGACCATGTGATTTTGATTAACACACACCATATTGGCCAAGACAGTATAAATAGATCATTTTTTTAACTTAGAAGGGGTTGGAAAAATTGGAGTTACGATTCTTATTCTCATATCTTGAACTCTCAAATATGGTACGAGCGAGATATATTTACTAGAATATTCTTACAAGCATTTTCATCTCGTATTACACACACTTGGTAGAGAAATATCTTAATAGACGATCTCATAATTTACATACTCGATTGTTTTCTATCCTTCCTCATATTTTAGCGAGATCTTTGGTTAGTGGCTTTGGTTCTCGGTTGGTGATCATTGTTAGCGCAATCATCTTTATTTCACCCGTCGGAGTTCGAACATCTTTGTCTCTCACCGTGCAGCACATCCCGCGTTCAAGTCCTTTCTCACCGTTTCTCAGGTAGAAACGTGCCGAAATTTGCTTGACATGATAAAAGTGGGCCCGACATCTGTTGGCTCATTTTTTAGGGTCAACAAACCGTAATGCTACTTCAAATTAGAAAAACCAACATGGTGCGCATGTATCACACAGATAATGTTGGATTGTGTGCTCATATAGTATATTTTTGTTGATGTAATATTATTTTTATAATATATAATTTGGGATTTTTATTCATTTTATATTATTGTAATTATTTAATGTTGAGCATGTGAATTAAACTATCTATAATCACTTGTAATAATATAAGTAGGGTGTTTGCATTGAGAAGTACATTGTGATAACTTATATTTTAATCATAGAAAAACTGTTCACAATTAATAAATAAAGATTGACCAGTGCACTAGAAGAAGGTTGTAGCGTTGACTGATTCATTATTCAGAATTGTGATTTGTCCTTATCACAACAAACACGAGTATACTTAGAGTGTATTAAACATATTATGTATTGAATTTGATTCTATAACATGATCATGCAGAGAATATAATTCCACTTGATTGCAGGGTATTTTATCTTAATTTCTGGACATAATTGTTTATATCTTTTCGTGCGTTTAAATATTATTAATTTATGGTGATATCAATTTGATTAAGTTAATCATGTTAGTCCAAACCAACCGCGCATCGTTAGCATACAATATTAAAGAAATACGGTCAACGGATTAAAAATTCTTAAATTACAGACAATAAGGTATGCAACCTACTATACAGCTGTCTTGAAGATTGTTTCATTTCATAAAGCGACCTTAAAAGAGAAAATTTTATGTTTCCCTTGAACGCCAAAGCCCTCAAGCTATTTCAAATAGAATTCCTCATCTAACTGTCATGTAAAATTGCAGTAGTAATATATAATTGTTCAAGTTCCTAATTAAAATAAAAACCTAAGGTTAAGCCTATTCTTGTATAATTAATATTTCTTTGCAATCCGTGCCTTTAGTTTGGGAGAAATGTTTTGATAACGTACCTTGCCTTGTATTTAATTAGGTATTGCGAAAAAGTAATAATTTTAAATCTTAAATATCCACTTATTATCTACTACCTTCTGATGTTTGACCTTACATTTTTGGAATGTGGGGTTGAAAAATTGATCAACGTTGTGGATCCCATTTAACGTGTGATTAAAAATAAGTTTGGGAAAAAATTAATTTTTTTAAAAAATAGGTATCGAATAGAGACCAAGTTCCTATTTTGGCCTCCCTTTTTTGAAACTCACTTTTTTTTCCCAAAATCATTTTTAACCACACATTTCATGTAATCCAATATTTTTATCAATATTTCACAAACTTGTATCAAAAATTACTAATTTTTTTTTTTTTAAATTCAAACCAAACTAATTCTAAATGTTTTTAGGAGGAATCCCTTTAGATGAAATTGATCTACTACCCCTAATGGACCGAATAAAAAATTTTCACTGCTGATCAGACAAGAGAACCTGAAGAGAGCCACAAGTAAGATTCTCTTTTGATATCATTAGTGAAACGATTTTATTTAGATCCCGTGAGAGCAAGAGATTAAGCCCGCCTCTTTAGACATAGTTTAGAGAATCATGCTACATGTACGTATTTCTTTCACATAACGGTTTCACAAATAACATGCGGCAAACAATCATTGAAAGATGAGAAGAAAAAAAAATAGACGAATGAGGTTCTGACGTGGAATGTGTAGGGGTGTCAAAGAAACGAGCTGAGCTTTTGTTCGTCCAAAAATTTTAGGCTCGACCCAAGCTTTCAGCTCGGGCCTTTGCGATTCATTTTTTTAATATCTACATATATATATATATATATATAATTTTATTTTTTAATTTTTTTTTAAAACTTGCCTGAGACATGGGCTGGCTTGGGCTCGTGCCTTTGCCCCAAAATGGGGCTCGGCCGAGCCGAGCTATGGACGATTGAAATTGACAAGTCATTTTGCCATTCGATCTCCCTATGTCTACCTCTTAACAGGCAAGTCAAATACAGTGCCTCAAGTCCACCATAATCTTCCCACATATACAAACAAAATCGCTTTTTGACCTACTCGCCTTGACCTTTTTGTACGTATGAGGACACAATTTGATATGGCTGGTATCCACACTATTGATATAAATAATATAATTATTTAGGATATGTACCTATGAAAAGGACTAGGTGGTGGAAAAGTGAAAGGAAAAGGCAAAAGATGTATAGAAAGTCTTCTCTCAATGAGTGCGCCACTCAAACGAAATGTGCCCAACTTGTGGGGGGAGTGCTCATCATTCTTTTACTTTCTTCGACAATAGATGCTATAGAGATGATGATAATCTTACCATGAACTAATTATGTAGGGAGCATATTTAGCCCATTTTTTGTGATTATTGTTTT
The DNA here is from genome assembly GCA_903798315.1 of Fraxinus greggii. Classification (NCBI taxonomy): domain Eukaryota; kingdom Viridiplantae; phylum Streptophyta; class Magnoliopsida; order Lamiales; family Oleaceae; genus Fraxinus; species Fraxinus greggii. The sequence goes on from CAIGRK010137080.1 coordinate 12,437, forward strand.
AAAACTCGTTTGGTATAAGATCATTTTCAATCAAACATTTACATAATAAAATGTTTTTGACGTAAATCTAAATTTTTTTCTCTATTTTTTAATTATACATTTTAAAAATATTATTCAAAAATCCTTTTTTGATTTTTATTTTTTTGAAAGAATGGACACCAATCAAGGCTTAATACATGAATTAAATCAACTTGGATAATAGATGTTAATTTGTAAGGAAAATTGCATATTTCGTTCTGAACTTTGTCCTCAACCTTTTTTATGGGCACCATTTATTTCCAACTTTTTTAGAAAAATATACACAGTTCATCCCTCTTCCCAGATTCCGTTCAATTTGCGTGTTAACATAGAGTAATAGCACAACTTTACCCATCACTTTAAATAAATAAATAAATAAAAAGACAATACTAAATAAAATAAAATAAAATGACCCCCAAAAATGAAGAACAACAAAGAGGCCCAAATTCCATTCATCTTCTTCCTTTAGCCCAGCCACCATTGGCAACTCCACCTCCGTCCACCAATGCCGATGACTCCACCTTTTCCAACATTGCGATTAATAGTTAAAAACTCAAAGCTCATCTTTTAGAACTATTCAATTCAACACAATAAGAGGGCAGAAAAAGTATTAAATAGGCAATTCACTAAAAATCGCTTCTATGGTCCATCGATCATCGCTAAAACCACCCACTCCACTCCCTAAAAACCAAACCAAAGGCTTGGTTTCGTCGGCAAAACCATACACAGATTGATAGGGAATGAACTGTAAGGCCCCAATAATAAAAAATAAATTATTAAGACAATTTTAATCTTTTCAACTCCGCCCATTCACGTTAATTATTTTCCTTTCCCTTTTGGAGTAGTCCCGAAAAATTGTCTACGTGAATCTTGAAAATAAATAGTAGTATTTTCTAACTTTAAATTTTGCTTAGTGACCCCTAATAGACCTTACATGGTCCCGAAAGGATGCACTTAAAATATTCTGTAATATCTAAATAAAGCTCCATTTGTGAATTGTCTGTTGTGGTTGTTATAAAGATCCCTAATACTTGTTTTAAATATTCGGATGACTCGATTGAGATCTTTTTTGTTATATAAATAAATTTTCAAATAACCTTTACCTCACATATACGGCCATGTACATAGTATATGTCTGGGTGGGTGGGTGTGTGTGTGTGTATATATATATATATGATCGTTTACCCTTCAATTATCAAGGAAACATTCCTCTCTCTCTCTCTCTTAACCCGTAGTTTAAATGGGGAACAAAATGCAGGAAAAGAATAAGAAGATGAAAGTGAAGAAAGGGTGTCTTGCAGTTAGGGTTGGGCTAGAAGATGAAGATGGAGGTTTCCAAAGATTTGTCATCCCAATATCCTATCTATACGACCCTTTGTTCAAGCAACTTCTTGACAAAGCTCGCGAAGTTTATGGGTATAATGCTACGGGCCCTCTTAAACTTCCATCTTCAGTCGATCAATTTCTTCATCTTCAGAGGCAGATAGAAAAGGAGGCTAATAGTCACAGCGCCCATCATTTTCATCACCATCACCATCACCATCACCACCTTGCTTCATCCTTCCATTCTTGTTAGACAAGCAATAGATTTGAATGTATAGCAAAAAATGAATTTATGTAGCCAACTTTAAGTTAAGTAATAGCTAGCTTCTTGTTGAAGTTGATGTTTGAATGGGGAAGCGGAATTATCCAAAAATTAAAAAAAAATTAATTCAATAAATAAAATCGTCTAAATATTTACGTGTATGAAATTATGTATTATGATTCTTGTAGGATTTTATGTCCATCTACTCTCTATTTATAGAGATAAAAGATGTTCCAAACGATGTAGAATAATAATTCCAAATATCAAATTGGAGTTTTAATTAAAATCCAAGTAGAAGTTTTAATTTAAGTCCAAATCCAATTAGTTTATATTTAACTCTATGTGTAGTCCTAAAACTTCAATTACATTTATAATTAAGTTTAGAACTTTTATAGTAATTACAAGTACAAAACTTTATTGTAATTGAGTCCAAAACTATTATAATTACAATAATTAAGTTCAATTACTTTATAGAGCTACCATATGGACCTAATAGGACATATTTTCCAAACTTCAATAATTAAATCATATCTAGTCGACCATAGACCACCCAATCTAATTATTAGTATTTTCTCTTTCCACTAAAGGCAAAAGACTTAGCCTATGTTTGGCCCTCATTTTTTTCTACTTCTACTTCTCCTTCTCATTTTTTTTCTTTTCTTCATTTTAATCACACATTCTCCAAATAAAATAATATTACACACAAATCTAAAAAAATCATCACTTTCCCACCACACATTCTTCCATCAACCACTATTCAAAAATTAGTTTTTACCCAAAAATGGGGCTCAAACACAGCTTAACTCTCAAAATATATAAGATCACATAAACCAATAAATCTGTAATACATTCTTTTGTCCTTCCATAAATGTGTTTTATCCCCGTTTGAGATTCTATAATTAGGTACAAGTATAAATGACCATTTTGCCCCTCTAATTATTCTCATTAACTTAAGTACCATTTTATTCAAGAGTCCTTTGAACAAATCATAGATGTTGAAATTTAGTCATCGCTAAATACGAAGCTCAAATTTTAACCGTTCCACAAAATATACTTAAGTAGTGACTCTACCCATTTTTTCGACGATGGTTCATGACACGAATTCATGTTCTCTACTTCGCTCATTCTCAAGTTCCCAATTCATCGAAATATTTGACCAATCAAATTGATCTCACCCATTGATGAATCAAAGAACCATTAAAATTACGAAAAAATATACATAACCATGTCAAGGGATTTATATGAAATACACAGTGGTCAAGTAGAATTTAATTCTCCACACGGTCATGCTATATAATGAAACTTGACATGTGGTCCGTTCAATACACTCCAAGTGTACTAGTATCACATTTAACTATTTATGTGATAAGGACAAATTTCAAACCCGAATAGTAAAATGGACAATACTCTAACCTTCCGGTACAAGGTGCCACCTCTATACATAGGTAGTGAACAAATTATTTATGATCAAAATATAAGTTGTGTCACAATTTACTTCTCAACGCAAGTACCCAGCTTTTATTATCACAAGTGATCATAGGTACTTTAATTCGTAAGCTCAATAAATAAATACAATAAACGAAACAAAATTTTTTTTATTAAATATAAGAATATTGTTATTTTTGCATCAGCAAAACTATACCATATGGGCACATAACGCAACAAATCTCTCACTTGCCCTATAGTATATGTGTCATGTCTTTTAACCTCATGTCTTGTAGATGTCTATCGAAAACCTTAGCCGATAGGCTTTTGGACAATTGATTTGCAAGGTTATCTCCAGTAGCAATTTTACTAACAATCACATCTCCCCTTCTAACTCTATCTATCTATCTATCTATCTATCTATCTCAAGAAATGATATTTCCATTCAATATGTTTACCCATTTGATGACTCCTTGGTTCTTTAGCATTTGTTACTGCCCCACTGTTATCACAGTACAATGTTAAGGGCTATGTAGCTATGAGCACCATCTCCATGTCCGCTAGGAATATTTTAAGCTATACTACTTCTTTAGCGGCTTTTCAAGTTGCTACATATTCAACTTCCATTGTGAAATCATCAATACATGATTGTTTGATACTTCTCCAAATAATGACCCCACCACCAAGTGTAAACAGTAATCTTGATTTAGACTTGCGAAAGTCCTTATCAACTTGGAAGTCCGAATCTGTATAACCCATTGGAACAAGATCTGGTGATGAGTAAACTAGCATATAATTCCATATCCTTCGAAGGTACTTAAGGATATGCTTTACATCCACCCAATATTCAGGTCCAGGATTAGATTGATATTGACTCACCATACCAACAGCATAACAAATGTTAGGTCAAGTGCACAACATAACATACATGAGACTACCAACTGCCAATACATAAGGTATCCTACTTATGCTCTCCGTCTCTTCAGGAGTCTTAGGGAACTGATCCTTAGAGAGTTTGGTTCCACGTAGGGCAGATTAACCTTCTTGGAATCTTACATAGCAAATTTGACAAGTATTTTGTCAATATATGAAGCTTCAGATAAATCTATCTGCCTGTTCTTTCGATCTATTAAGATCTAAATGCCTAGAACATAGTTAGCTTCACCTAAGTCCTTCATATGAAACAGTTGGGCCAACTACGCTTTCGTAAATGATAATGCTTCAACATCATTTCCAATAAGTAGAATATCATCTATATAAAGCATCAGGAAAATTACAATTGTCCTATATCTTCTTATAGACACAGGGTTCGTCAAAGTTCTGATCAAAATCATATGTCTTAATCACTTCGTCGAATCTTTTGTTCCAAGATCTTGATGATTGCTTCAACCTATAAATAGACCGCTAAAGCTTGTAGACTTTGCTTTCATGACCACGTTCTATGAATCCATCTAATTGTATCATATGGATACATTCCTTAAGATGGGCATTCGAAAATGTTGTCTTGACATCCATTTCCTTCACTGCATAATTAAAATGAGCTGCAATAGATAAAAGAATCTGAATAGACTTAAGCATAGCCACAAGCCAGAAGGTCTCCTCATAATCGACGCCTTCTCGTTCGATAAAACCCCAAGCCACTAGCCTTGCTTTGAAAGTTTCAAATTTCCCATCTGCTCCTCTCTTTCTCTTATAGACCCACCTGCATCCAATAGGTTTTATCCCTTCTGATGCATCTACAAGTTCCCAAACCTGATTGGAATACATAAATTCTATTTCAGTATTTATACTTGTTGCAATAAATCTGCATCCACATCATTCATAAGCTCATCATATGAAATAGAATCATCAACTTGTTTTGATTGTTTTGTAGAGATCGCCTGATTTGACTCTCCAACTTACAAGTATCTAGAAGGTGGTCTGAAGACCCTCTGACTTTGTCTAAGGGGTGATGGATCTCGGATTGTGGCATCATTTGGAATTGTAGCCTTTATATCAATGTTGGTACCACCATTAGGTGATTTCATTACCTCCTCAATACCTTCAACATTTACTTGATCTATGGGATTAGATGATGACTCATCTCTCCCACTCAAAGTACATTGTTTATGTATTTCTAATACCAAAGTTTGTTTATCATGAGATTGCATTTTAGGAATCGATGAAATGGAGTTGCTCCAATTCATGTCTTCCAAGAAGACATTACGCTTGAACTAACGTTCATTAATATACTTATCATGCAAGAAGGTTGCATTTTTGCTAATAAAAACCTTCATATCTAGAGGATTATAAAAATAATATCCCTTGGTACCTTTAGAGTATCCTACAAACAGGCATATCTTTGATCTAGACTCGAACCTTTCTGCCTTCCCTTTCAACACATGAGCCAAATATCCCCAAATTCGAATGTGACGTAAGCTGGACTTACTCCCATTCCACAATTCTAGGGAAGTTTTGGGAACAGACTTAGAAGGAACTAAATCAAGAACATATGTTGTTGTTTTCAGTGCATATCCCCAAAATGAAATAGTTAGAGTTGCGAAACTCATTGTTTACCTAACCATGTCTAACAATGTCCTATTTCTTCTTTATGAAATGTCATTTTGTTGGGGGTATAGCTGGCGTACTCAGTTGAGAAACAATACCATTTTCTGTCAAGTAGTCCCTAAATTCTCTCGACAGATATTTGCCACCTCGATCTGATCGAAGTGTCTTAATACTCTTACCCAAATATTTCTTGACCTCAGTCAGATACTTTTTGACTTTTACGAAAGCTCTGAATTTTGAGCCATTAGGTAGATGTATTCAAATCTAGAGTAATCATCTGTAAAGGTGATAAAATACTCATAGCCTCCTATCACAGGTGTATTCATGGGTCCACACACATTAGAATGAACTACTTCTTTGTCTCTATGTTATTTTGCTAGAAAGGATCTCTTGGTTATTTTATCTTCCAAACAACAATCACAAACTGGCAATCGTTCAATCTTAGGTGTGTTAAGTGGACCATATGTAGCCAATATATGTATCTTATTAAGGTTAATATGTCCAAGTCTAAAATGCCACTAATATGTATCACTATTAAGGTAAGACATTTGTTTATGTTTTACAAAAGTAACATTTATTTCATTTGTGGCACAATTTCAAATTTAAAGACCATTAGTCGAATATCCAGTATAAATAGGAGCTTTATTCTTTAAAATATAAAGTGCATTGTGCGCAGAATTTATAGAATAACCTTGTCCTATTAAACAAGAAACACAAGTCAAATTCCATTTCATTCGTGGGACATAATAACAGTCTCTAAGAATTAAACGCCCACCACTACTGAAATAAAAATAAACTACTCCTACTGTTCTCGTTGAAATTATAGCTCATGTGCCGGCGGTAATTTTAAACTTGCCTTCACCGAGTCTTCTGCACTCCTAAAGCACCTGCATAGACATGCATATATGATTAATGGCTCTAGAGTCTACAATCCAAGAATTTGTAGAATCAACTACCAAACATGACTCAACAATAAAAAACTCACCAGCACCCTGCTTTTTAGCTAGTGCATCAGGCAGTCTTTCTTCCGGTGTCCTTTGCAACCATAGTGGAAACACTTGCATTTCGGTGTTCCGTCTGATTTAAGCTTTTTGTTGCTATCAGCTTCTTGTTAGATTTCTTCCTCTTCTTTCCAACTCAGCCTTTTTGGCTTGGAACTAGAGGAGCTAGCAATTGCCACATAAGCATGACCACTCATACCCTTAAGACCACTTTCCACATTTTGTAACTCATTTATCAATTCAGGTAATGGCATATCCATCTTGTGCAAGTGATAGTCCACATTAAACTGTGAAAACATATTAGCTTGAGTTTCTTGATCAATAGTTTCACCTAAATTCTTCGCCACGTTGAAGTGTGCAATCATAGCCAACATATGATCATTCATAGGCATTTCAGGTTTCATACGGATGTTCTGCAAGGTATGAAAGGCCTCAAAACGAGCCCTCCTACTTTGATGTTCAAACATGCCCTTCAGGGTTTCTAAGAGGTCTCCTGAATTTCGAGCTTTTGGTGTTACACGTTTGACATTGATGCCAAAACGCAACAACAAGTCATCCTGTCAGCTGCGACCACTTATCATACGCAACCCTCTTAGCTCTGCTTGTTATCTTAGTATATTCTTCGGGACATTCCTCCTCGAGCACAAAATCGGGTTTTTGGGCAATAAGCACAAACATGAAATTATGTTTCCAATCTATACAATTGTCCCCGACAAGTTGGTTTTATTTTAGAATAATAGAAAATGCGATGAGAGACATTTTGTTGGAAAATAACAATTTATTGTATATTTAAAATTGACCAGTGAATAATAATTTAGCATATAATACATGAATGCATAAATAGATACATCTAACTACAATAATGCAACGACAACTTGATCTTTGTGATCCAATATGCCTCTCTATAGGAAATGTCATTGTGTTCACTGATCAAGCTGAGACCCTTTCAGTAGATAAATTATATATGACAATAAATGTCTATATTAAACCTAGTATCATTTTATTTGGTCACCAAAATTATAAACAAGAGCCTCTATAGGAGGTTCGAAGATAATTCGATTTTAGTATATAACCTTTGTCTCAATCTCTAAATACTTAAAAATAATTTCGTCATCTATAAGATAATCACAAATTATATTCTATTTAGACGATTTTATCATAAAGAAATCCAATCAAACAACTCAAACAATGCGCCCGTCTATAGGAAGTCTGTTGCAATACCGGTACGAGGTAAACGTGTTACCTTGCTTATGAATTGACTAAAGGAAACCATGAGTTTTTATTTAAATAAATACCCTTCCCACTCAATATTTTTAAAGTAATGAATTTTAATAACCAACTGTTCATATTAATCATATTAACATACAGTTCAATTATTACAATTTTTTCATCCAAAAAAATTTAATCTAAATTAAATTAATCAAGGAAAAACTGGTGTTCAATGATATGCATCATATTCTTAATATCACGATTGATGTCATAAATAAATCTATCATGACATCTAGAACCATATTATTTCAATCAATAATTTAAAGCATACATTAGCAATAAATTAACAATTATTTGTGGCCCTTAAATGACTCAACAATTAAATCAAAAATTAATTGGACCCAAGCCCTATATTTAATCTAAATCTTCAGCCCAAAAATCTCAAAGGATCCAAAAATAGCAATTCCAAACATCAATTGGACTCCTCCATCGTAACTGTAAAAAATATCGAATTTTTGACTTATCTAGATCGATCTGACCCACGAATACGAACCCGAATCAAAAGTCAACCTGAATTCAACTGCTACCACACAGACAGTCTGCCTACACAAGTAGGGTTCTGCTACGTAGGCAAAATGTGTCTGCCACACGGGCAGAGTTATGCCATGCAGGCATTCTACTTGCATAGGTAGATTCTGTCTCGCGGGCAGATTCTGTCTGCCACACACAGAATTCAGTCACATAGGTAGATTTTTTTTTTCTTTAATTTCTTGATCTTCTTCGTCATGTCCTCTAGGTGCTCAATCTTCAATCAATTTTCAAGATTCAATAATTACACGAATTACATGATTCCTATGTCCCTCAAACTCACAATTTTGAATCTAACTGAAAATAAAATTAAATCAAGATGATGGAGTCATAATCCACCTTTCTTGTTACAGACTCAAAATAACGAATTACATTAAGATCAGACAACAAATATTCTTATACATCGCTCGAATAGATCAAGCAAGATTCATAAATAACAAATAAATAAACGATCTAGATCGCTCTGATACCAGTTGATAGAATTCGGAAGCGAAATTATCCAGAAATTAAAAAATTTCTTTAATTCAATAAACAAGATCGTCTAGATGTTTACGTGTATGGTATAACAAGAACTAGGGATTCAAATTTTTACCTAAATTCAATGATCAATTTTAACTAACTTTTTTAGTTACGAGCTTTATATCTTTTAACTGCAAGTACTTGATATTTCAAACATCCAAGTCTTCTATGGTATCCTCCAAAGTCAAAACTACACTGGTGGGTGGCACTTTCTTTTAATTAAATCAAGAAACAAATTCTTGGATTGGACAATAAGAAAATATAATTTCTCTCTTTTTCTCTTTCCAAATTTGAACACCGTGAAATTATGTATTATGATTCTTGTAGGATTTTATTCCATTTAATCTCTATTTATCGAGATAAAAGATGTTCCCACCAATGTAGAATAATAATTTCAATATCAAATATGAGTCTTAATTAAAATCCAAATGGGAGTTTTAATTAAAATCCAAATCCAATTAATTTACATTTTACATGTGCAGTCCTAGAACTTCAATTATAATTATAATTAAATTAACAACTTTTATACTAATTACAAGTACAAAACTTTATTTTAATTATAATTAAGTCCAAGATTATTATAATTACAGTAATTAAGTTCAATTACTTTATAGAGCTACCACCGAAACCTAACCGAATATATATTTTCCAAGCTCCACCAATTAGATCCCATCTAGTCGACCCTAGACCATCCAATCTAATTATTAATATTTACTCTTTCCACTAAAATCAAAAAACTGAACTCTCGGAATATATAAGATCACAGATGTCAATAAATCTGTAATACTTTCTTCTGACCTAACGTATATGTATTTTATCCCTATCCGATATTCGATAATTATGTACGAGCCTCTAATTGTTCTCACTAACTTAAGTACCAATTTCTTCAACGGTCCCGTGAACAAATCACAAATGTCAAAATTTAGCCGTTGCTAAATGTCAAACTCAGATTTTAACCCATCAACAGAAAGTACCTAAGTAGCCACTCTACTTCTTTGGGGCTCACGATTTCCGACACAAATTCATGTTCTCTACTTAGTTCATTCTCAAGTTCCCAACTCATCGAGATATTTGACCAACCAAATTGATCTCACCCACTTATCAATCAAAAATCATGAAAAGATATACATAACAATGTTAAGGGATTTAGATGAAATACACAGCAGTCAAGTGGAATTTAATTCTCTGTACGATTATTCTATAGAATTAAACTCGACACGTGGTCCAAATGCACTCCAAGTTTACTTGTATCACCTTTAACTATTTCTGTGACAAGGACAAATCACAAACCCGAATAGTGAATCGGACAACATTACATCCTTCCGACACAAGGTGTCAATCCTCATACATAGCTAGCAAACAAATTATTTATGATCAAAATATAAGTTGGGTCACATTCTACTTCTCAATGCAAGTACCCAACTTTTATTATCACAAGTGATCATGGACATTTTAATTCGCATGTTCAATAAATAAATACAATAAATGAAATAAATTTTTTTTATTTAATATAAGAATATTGTTATTTTTATATCAGCAAAACTGAACTATATGGGCACACAAACCAACAGTTGATGCAATATCTATTTTTTTTTGTTACTGGTGTAAAGTGAAAATATAAGCAAAAAGTGATGAAAGATATGTTGGATATTTTTAACATATATGGGGCCACATGTTGTTTATTAAAAAGTGTGGTGCTATTATTTAAA
>CAIGRK010137103.1:0-19806 GCA_903798315.1 Fraxinus greggii
ATTAAGATCCTAAATTTCTATAATCGTTCAAGTTGGTCCTTTTGTTCACAAAATCGCCAATTACAAAATATAACCTAACACAGTTAAAATCATAGAGGAAGATGTTCTGCACATTCAAGATCAGCTTAACAGTATAAAAAGCAGCGTTGAGACAATGAAACAACACTCCAATAAAATTGTACCGATAAAACGGAGAAGAAATTAAGTAAAAATCTACTAGAAAACCAACAAAAATAATGAAATATTGAAATTTGTATATTTTGAAACTAGTTCCCCGAGCTATTAAGAAATCTGAAATAATGTAAAGTTTTAGAAATAAGGCCTTCAAATTTGTTAAAAGAATCTTGAGTAACAGAGAGGATAGAGTGGCAGTCCAGAAGGTCATTTTTTAATGTCCAAGGCCACCTGCTATATTATCTGTACTAGAATTTCTATTGTGACTGTTGGCGGCATCTTATTTTGAAAATAATGTAACAGAAAAGAAGAAACTTTTCTTGTAACAGTTCTGAGGTTGAGACATGCTTGTGACCTTGACAACTTCATCTTCTTAACTTTTTATGGGTGGGGAAAAAAATCAGAAGAAACGAAATAAATAAAAATCAATTTACACATATTATTAAGGAAGAGTGAAAGACAAATATGTAATCATCATTTCGTCTACAATAAAAATTGAAGCATTGAATTCAATGAAGATTTTCTAAACTAGCTTTAGATTGTTATCTAGAATTTAGCAATGTCTATATACAGAGTTCGTGTGGATCCTTGAATTCAGGTAATTATATCTTTAACATATCATAAAATATTTTCAAAACAGAGATCAATTTAAAAGCATCTAATCTCAAATTGATTAGGGAAGGCTGGAAAATGTTTCTGCATTATTCAGAAGGCGGAACAATACACACTAAATAAAGTTCAGAAAAATGGGAGTGATCCTTTCATCTAGCTCAACTATCCTATAGCTAATCCAGTCATCAAGATAAAAGTTTACCTTGAAAATACAAACCAATAAATACAAAAATCATGATGACGGGTACATAGGGCTTTCCATCGACACCAGCTGAAATTGACCTACATAAAGCAACATTTACCTTATTAATGCAGTGAAAGAACATTAAAGGCAGGGACTAAGTATAACAATTTTCTTCCACAGGATTAGGTATACAATTAGAAATTATGACATATCAGAAATGTATTTCTTAGTTGAAGCATGGAGAAAGGATACAAGGAGAAATATGAAAGGTAAATATAAAATTATGTGAAGAGAACAATCAATAGCAGTACCATAAAATATAATGTTCAATATATGCATATCTGTATGTAACACCAATTTAAATTTGTGCATAAAAATAAATTTGAAATTTTACCTGGACACTATTGTTTTAGTTGTGAGTCCAAATCCAATGGGGAAAAGTGGATCATAGTGTGAATCCCCTACATTCATTGGGAGCTGATCTACAGTTCTGAACCAAGTCCTAGAAAGTTTTCCCGTAAAACTGTAGTCACCAAAGATAACATCAGTTACACCTTGACCTTCGCTACCAGGTAACCAGGCTGCCACAAGTGCATCAATTCCTGAAATGTACGGTTCAATAACAATTGGTCGACCGGATATGATGATAACAACACATTTGACAGTCCCACAGACATTTTTTATAACATCAGGTCCAGGATCAGCCATTGTGAGAGTTTGACTATCCCCTGCAGTCTCTGTGTAAGGGTGCTCCCCAACAACGACGACAGCATAATTGAAGTTGTGGGATTTGACGTAGTCACTGTCAGGGTTATCAGAGTAGATAACTTCTGTGTCTTTATCAACTGAAGAATTAATTGCGCTAAGTATTGTTGTACCTGTAAATGAAACAGTTTTCACAATGAAATTATTTACCAGTCCGAAGTGTTTTAATATCACGAAAATGTTAGAATCAGAAGATTATATGAGCTGATTAATAGATTATTATACTCATCAACAATACAATAGGAATGATTTGGAATATATTATCGATATAGATACTTCACTTAGTTTTCCTTGCTGTATCAGTCTACTATCAAATCATATAGGTTAAGATGTTAGATTTCAGCTCATCTTTTCTTAATGAATTTTGAACATAGCCTATTTAGATTCGCTTAAAAGTGATTGAGTGAATACGCAACAACTCTATAGGTAACAGCAACTTACTAAACCTTTATACCAGTCTGATTAATACGAGGTGGAACATAATAGAAATGTTTCCCTTTTCATTTCTAGAATGCATCAATTTAATTTTACTGACTTCACCATTTCAGTTTTCGTCCTGCAAAATGGTTTTGTAACAACTTCTGAAACATAACTCACAACACATCAACTTTCTTGGAATTTCATCCGCACAAACACAAGTGGAGCTAAACATACCACTTGTGTAGCTATTGCCACTGAACCCCTGCCAAGATATAGTCCATCCACCACATTGATAACCCAAATTGTCAGCATGGCTACCAGCAACTAGAATCTTGCTCACTTTCTTAGGCAAGGGTAATACTGAATCATTTGCATTTTTCCCATTCTTTAGCAGAACGATCGATTTCCTTACGGCTTCCCTTGCCAAATTTCTGTGTGCCTGTTACATTAGAATATTTTAGACCATTCACAGCAATAATTTAAACTCAGAAAACTAAGAAATGGGAAGTCTATCCATTGTAGGTGTTTACAGGATATAGCAAGCAGAACATATAGCATTAGAAATAAGATTGACTAGGTTCAGAGAAGAAAAATCTTAACCTACCTGGCTTCCGATCTCATTGACCAGACTAAGATCAGCAAGTGGGTTCTCAAAGAGTCCCAAGGTGAACTTAACTAGCAAAATTCTCCCCACAGCATCATCAATACGCTCCATTGGAATAAAGTTTTTCTTGACCAGATATGTAAGATCATCTATGAACTCAGTAAAATTGTATGGGATCATAATCTGTAAAAAAAACAAAGCTATGCCTCCTGAGTTCAATATTGAACTTTCATGAAAACAATGGACCAACTTCAGTGGTGTATAATGCAAAATAAAAGACACTAACCATGTCGATGCCAGCTAGAACACTTTCTAGAACAGAGTAAGTGTAGTTTGAATGTGGTGGAGAGGTGATCCTGTCAATGCCCAGCCAATCTGAGATAACAAAACCCTGATGACATGTTTCATAAGATAGATTAGACACCACTTGACATTACCAAGAAAAAAGAAGCTAAATTTTGACTATTCTACTGATAATCATATTCTAATACCATATACAAAAACAAGCTCTGGTAGTTTGCCAGTGTCAATTAGCTGAGCTACTCACTAGTGGTTCAAGTTGTTAAAAGTTTGAATTGATCCAGCATAATAATATCAAAAGTGACAAAAGCAACAAGATAGAGAAGAACAATATCAATCAAGTTAATAGTAATAATAGTAATGTAACTCCATATGAAATATCACAGATAACATTATTATTGCAAATGTAAATCTTAGAATAAGAGTGAGTCCGTCACGGTGTTCAATGCAAAGCATATCCACTTTAGGTGAAATAATACTAAGTAAAACCTTAACTAGTAATAGCACCTCTATTGAATGCAAATTAAATAAATAAGCATGGATGTTACCACTTTTGAGACCCTACCTTGAACTCAAGTTTACCCTTTAGAAATCCAGTAATCAGTTCGTGGTTTCCGTGCATCTTTTTACCATTCCAGCTGGAGTAAGAAATCATAACTGTTGCGACACCCTTACTAATCGAGTCATGGTAGGCAGGCATGTGAATGCTGAGCAATCCATGTGTGTCAGTCAGAGTATTGTTTTCATTTATGCCCTTGGTCGTTCCTCCATCACCAACAAAGTGCTTTGCACAAGCTGCTACCTTGTTCCTGAGAAAAAAGAGGTAAATCGGATGCCAACAAAAGTGGAAGTCTCCAGTTCAAAGTCTAGCAAGTTATCAAGAAGCAGCTACCAAGATTGAACCTTTAAAAATCAGTAAAGAATTAGATTGAGAAAATGACTACAGAAATGAAATAAAATTCTGACAATATTGATTGGAACATATTAAGAAAAATGAATACCGAGTAAGATTTCTAACCTGCTAAATTTAGACAAATATTATAGGTTTTTATCATAACAATTGACAAAGACGGTAAGAGAGCTGGAAATACAACTAATTTACAATTAAACAAGAATAGGACTGGAGTAATTTAATGGTTAAATAAATAACAGTTATGCTCAATTTATCACAATAAATCAATAACACTTTAAGCTAGCTAAATTGAATCTTATCCATGAAGATGCTTTTAGAAGATAGATTACATACTTTCCAGCAACATAAGGGACACCCTTCTTTGAACCATTTGGAATTTCACCTTGTAACCCAAGTATAATGTCTGTCATCTCTTCAACTATCTTAGGGTCCTCGCTGTAACTTTCGTAACACCGACCCCACCTCGGATCTCTGCAGACCTGCATAAGATTACCAAGCTGTAAAAAACCTCAACCTGAAACTAAAGAATAGAGCAGTATAAGTATTTAGCAGACGGCATCTTATATAATATATGTAGTTACAGTCTGTAAGGTTTAGGATAAGGCAGATCTTATAATAACTTATTGCTTACTGCAATGCAAGGAGCAAATGCATAAGGAATTCCGGTAGCTCTGACTTCAACAGCAGTTGCATCACCTATCCTTCGCAATAGTTCAGGGTCCCTGATGCAGTGAACAGAATCAAGTTAAGCACACTGTTCCAGATCTATAAGATATCTGAAGGAAAAGTTAACAAATAATCTTCCTCCTGACAACTAGAAATATTAACCAAAGGTTATGCAACTCAATTACGAAATCAAAAATATAGTTCCTTGCTATATATAGGTTTTTAGATATAAAATGCTCCACATACGTGGAAAAACTAGCCCACACATTTTGTTAGGAGAGTTTGGGAGAAGAGTTTGCCAGATTCTACTTTAAAAACTGTGTTTCTTTTAATTATAAAAGCATGCAACAGTAACAAGCAGGTAGCAATGACACCCAAATTGCTCGTCAGTTAACAAATTGAAAGGGTGTCTTTTGAAAGTTTCGATGCATGATATGAGAAAGATTGCTAATTTAAATTTTTGAACACAAACATAAATTCTGTGCCAGATAGAAGGAACACTGTTCCAAGAAGTATTACGTAGTGGGTGTGATATTACTTGCCTGGTAGCCCCAAGCCCAATATTATGTGGGAATATGGTGGCATTATAGACATTGTTGTGTCCATGAACAGCATCAATCCCATAAATCATAGGAATACCTAGGCGTGTAGATAAAGACCCCCTCTGGAAGCGATTCACCATGTTAACCCAGTCTGCACCGGTAGCTTGTGGAAGAGGTGTACTTCCACCACCGCTTAATACGCTCCCTACGTAAAAGTCCTTTCATAAGAAGCATAAACTTAATTATCCTTTTACGTTTAATAGACACTGCTAAAAGACAACCATATCCCTGCAGTCTTATTCTTACGACAAGACAAATAGGTTTTTATAAACTATAATCGAAAAGACGCGCACATTTGAAGAATAGTATCAAAACATGTTTGATATTATGCAAGTAATATCACAAGAACATGCCTCATTCATTCAAATTAGAGACAATTGGAATCTGAACACACTTGTAGGTAGCCATACTTTCTTTGTCCACTTAATGGGCAAAAATATGAAATTGTGAACCTTATTTCCATTTCTCACATTGTAATATATAACAAACTACAAAATGTGCATGTAAGCAAAATGTAGGTTCTTTTCAAGTTTATATAGAATTACAAAGTCACAAGGTGGCAATATGATACTCAATTCTTTAGACAAAGAGCTAAAACAAAATAAAGACAAACAAGTGGAAGTTTGATTGAAAGGCTCTATCTGTCAGTTTTTAATGAAGTATTTTGGCGAGAACTTCGACAAAGAGAAGCCTAGTGCAAAATAATCCAACCTTGTGTTACTTCGTAATTTGAACTACTACAAGAAATCGTTATTAATATCTTTTAACATGTTAGGTCTGTCAAACTCCAAGTCAGGTTAAAAAAGAAAAATCTTCATAATTTCTTTTAATCGTGCCATATTAGGACTTCCCATCCCACCTTTTAAGGTTAATACCAACAATATTTCCAAGGCAAAAATGGGATACACCCCAGTTTGCTGCCAGCCTGAGAAAGCTACCATTTCAACTGGATAACTATAGAACACGGAAACTACACTTTGTTAGTTGTGTATCATACATTGCCCTGATTAGGACAGAAACCGCTTCTGCATTTTCAACTGGTAATTTCCAGAATTACATTAGAATTGCTAGTTTGCTGAAGTACATCCATCATTTCTTAAGTTGTCTTTTCATCAGAGGAGTTGAACTCTAGGTACTTGTAATTATTTATTCATCAAAACAATACCCGTAGTTCAAACATGCAAGATAATGTTCTACAAAATTTCATTTGGTTAAGCAAAGAATTTTTTATGTATAAATAAAAAAAGCAACTTCAAGAACCTGTTCAACCGTCAGAAAATATGCAAGTCTCATTTCTAATCCCAGTTTGAGTCCCGCAAATCACACTCTTTGAGTTTTATAAGCAACATCTACCCGCATAATAAAAACAAAACCCACATCTAACCCCGACCTCATCAGTGCCTAAGTTGACACAACATTCTCACAGATTCACGCAAAAACCAAATGCAGCAGTCTCATTTATGTTAGAGACATTAGTCCATCAAAGGTAGAAAATGGAAACGAGAAAACGATCTTAAACACCACATTTATATTAGAAAATCAATTTATGTTCAAATACATGTAAAACACCCAATTATTTACTGTTTATACTGACATTACCAAGGTTGTAATTCTTCATGATATCAGCAGTGGCAACAGTCCTATCAATTTGAGCCATCTGTCCAATCTTTTCTTCCAATGTCATTCTACCAAGTAGATCTTTCACCCTGACTCCAATTGGCTGTTTCGCATCCTTGTACATCATATACTCCTCGACCTCCCCCATAGTTCTTCTGCAACCCCACCACAAAACCATAATCCCCACCCACACAATCCAAACTCTACCAAACATCATACTATCAACTTCACTGCAAGAACAGCAGCAGTACAGGTATCAAGTTAAATCTTTAATGGGTGCCCACAAAAATGAAATAACTGGTAAAATGGTGATTGGACAGTGGAGAATAGTGTGTATTTTTCCTTCTCTGGGCAGTAGTGGTAAAGGCGAGTGGGTCTGTTAGATTCTGCGAGAACGTGGTTAGGCGATTTGTATATCGTGAAATGACATTTATACCCTTTATATTTCCATAAATATTTAATATGTATCATATTATTTAATTATTACGCCCATATTTGTTTTCTATTATTTTTTCTACTTACTTTTTTTTAACTATATATTCACACAATAAAATATTTTATATATAAATTTAAAACTTTTTTTATATTTTTTTTATCCACACAATCTCCGAAAATTCATTATTCAAAACAATATTTTCCCAAAAAAAAAAAAAGCCATCTAAGGCTATTTTTCTCTTTAATTACCAATTCAAGTTGAAAAGATGAAGGAATAAAGTGTTAAAAAAAAAAAGTAACCCTTTATAAAAAGTAATATTCACTCATCTTCGTAAATCATGTATATTTACTATTTATCTCTAGTCATTTAATTAATTTTACGTAAAGATGTAAAGTGTATCGGATCGTATTTAACATGTTGATTAAAAATCATAAATCAGACATTAATTGTAATTAAAAAATTCAACTTTTGCATTTATGCCCCAAAAGTTTTTCGTGGCATACTTATATTCATAGCACATATTGTTGTCTCCGATGATAGTTTCTGTCCAAATATAATATTAACGCTCTTTTAAATAGTGATAAATATTTTATTGAACTTTTATATTTATTATTTTTTTCTATTTTAAAATGTGATGGAAAAATACATATTTTTGTATCATCTTAACGATTTTTCTTCTTTTTATTTTATTTTTTATGAACCGTCGTCAGAAACAATGCGTTAATTTATAAGTTGAAGATAATGACGTGACATTGAAGATATAAGCGTAAAAATGAACAAAGATTAAAATTTTTTATTACAATTAAAGCTTAGTGCAATTATGGTTAATGAGAATACCCACCTTCAATTGTCGTGTTTTAACTTCTCCATCTCGTCCAAGTAAAAATGTAAAATGGGAACATAAACGGATGTTGTACGAGCTATCAATCAAACACGTTAAGTGTTCAAATTGCCTTCATCAAAACGACCACATGAGTGGATTAATTTCAAGAAAACATATAATTAAGATTAATGATAGCAAGAATCGACATCAAGCCATGTTGAAGAATTGTCAATACATGTCCAATTTGAAGCATTCACCCTTGGCATCTGGAAAAGCTTGTAGGCAAAACAAAACTTTTTGACTTTTCTTTATCTTCACAGTAAGATATACTTTGGATAAACCAAACACTATAGAAACACACTATGGAAGCAATAAAATGGGAATAGTCTCATTCTTAAGAAAAGAAAGCGAAAAAAATAGTTTAAATGCCGAGAATTAGTTGAGGCAATCAAACAATATTTACAGATATCGAAGTTTGATCATAGGGAAACTAATATAACATATTAAACACGGGAAGAGAGAGTTTGTAGTGGTAGGAATGGCAACACCAAGGCACAGGCGTGGTGGTGGTACAACACCGTATCGATCACCAATGGGTGGTGTCCGACCAATTTATGAAGATTTCAAACCTCCTTCGGAATGGTCACAAGACGATGATACATACATTCTCACTATTCAAGTCCCTGGTAATTCCTAGACTTCTTTCGTTCTTTTAAATCGATATTATGTCTTAAGCAAAGATCGGGAGTTGTTTGTCAGCCCGGGTCGGCACCAGAGCTAGCCAAGAAAGTCCTCTTAGGCCTAACCAGATTTACACCTCTAATAGGCTAGTGAAGAAAAATTAGGCCCCGTATTGAGGGAGTCTGTGACATACATCTACCTTGTTTCCCCTGTAGGTTTCATGAAGGAGCAACTGAAAGTTTCAACCGAAGACCGGAATCTCATTAGGGTTCGTGGAGAACGCCTGGTTGCCGGCAACAAATGGAGTCGTTTCCGGGAGGACTTCCAGGTTCCGGATAACAGCGAACTGACATCAATTCGTGCAAAGCACGATGGGGGAACTCTAACCATTACTGTCCCAAAAAAGAATATTGCTGCTGTTAAAACACTTGCCAAAGAAACCCTCAGCCCACTACCAAAAGCTAAAGATCAAGTCCCTCCTCCTAGAACTACAGGCATGAAATCTCCCACGGAAACTGAGCTTGATCAGCACGGCCAAGATAAAGTTAGCCCGGCAATTAGCAGTAGCAAGCCGATAACAGATGGCAGAAGTTCAGCTCCAGCTCCAGAGATTCAGAAAACATCAGGTGATCATCCAAGGATGAAAATTGGACGACAAGAAGATGAAGAAAAGAGTCGTATAGAGAAGGAGAAAAGTCCGGAACTGACAAAAAAACATGCTGCACAAGAAAATATTGTGGACAAGGCAACGAAGAAGATCGTTGATGACAAAAGTTTGGAACAACTAGGAAAGAGAACGTCCAACGATCATCCAAGTACTAGAACTGGACAACAAGAAGACCAACAAAAGAGTTATATCAAGAAGAAGGGAATCCAAGAAACCAAAGAGAAACACATTTCACCGGAAACAGCAGCACGGAAAGGGATTGGCGAACTGAATGACGAGAGGCAATTGCTGGTGAACATGGGGGCAGCACTGATTGTTATAGTTGGACTAACTGCTTATGTCGCCTACAACTTTGGATCTCAAAATGCTAAACGTTAGCTAAATATATAATATACGATGTACAGATACACATGCTTGTATATTCAATTCCAGTAATTAACAAATTAATTGTGTAAAAAGAGCAACGAATTATCATTTCTTCTAATATTACAATAAATTTGAGGCCCACAAAGTTACATAATGTTAATTCTCCTAGTTTATCAAAATAACAATAGTACTGGTTTCTCCCCAAGGTAACACTTTTCTGCTAAAATTTCGAAAATATTTTGATAAATCGAAATTTTATTTTGACAAAAATATCATTAAGAACATGTTAGGCAAAACCAAACATACATTTTATCCACACACAAAAAAAAAAGAAACCAAATTTGTCTAAACTAAAGACAATGCTCCCATCAAAAGCATCTGCAATTTTTTTCCAAAAATTGACACCGATTAGGTTGCGAGCAATTTGTCTCAAGAATCGAACTTAACATGATCTACAAATACATTAGGACTAATAAATTATGCAACTGCAGATAATATTATAGAATTTGATGAGTAACACCATGCTTTCATCATTGACGATGATGTCTCAAGATTCTCTACCTGCAAAATTTACACCACCTCTGAAGACTTCTTCTTTCTTGTTGAACTTGTTCCTCCATTGTCCTCTGCAGCAGAATTGTCCATTGCTGCAACCGAGTACAAATAAAACATCAACACTTCAGCATGCACACGATACAGGAAAATGGAAGAATAGACATAATGCACATGGTACATTTTTAGAAACCGGTCCCAAAAGATCGTACTTGGAGCTTCAAATTTACCTTCCAAAGCCATTTCTATTTTGATATGCATGGAAAGGGAGAAAATATAAATTCAATAGCAAAGCCATCAATATAAGACTAAGTTCCCCAAGATCCTATCAGATAGCATTATTGTAATGAGAAGTCTGTAAAATATTATGCCCTTTTGTCAATAACCTTTACACACAAGATAATAGTTTATATTGCTAAAACTATCAGACAAGAAAACAAACAAAATTTTAGCTTCTTTTTTTCTTTCTTGGTACAGTATAGTATCAAATCCTCCCTTCCAAACATGCTACAAGCAAATGCGGTGGAGTTGATAGAATTACAAAAAAGTCGTGAATGTGCACAACGAATGACAATCACACTCATGTAAAAAAGCAATTCGAATTGAAATGAGAATTAGGATTGAATATATAGCTTGATTTGAATAAAAATGTAGCAGTTTTATTGGATAGGATTTTATCATTTAGTAGTAGTTATTTGACTAGAAGTTGTTTTAGATTTATGCTAAAGACTTCACAAATAGGACCTAGGATTAACGTGCATGTTTGTCAAAACTTAAAATTGATTATCAAGTGGTTAAACTTTATGGTTTATCCACATATTCCGTATGTCCCACAACTTAAACCTACTTTTTAACCACATATTCCTTGAGACCCACTGTTTATAAACAATTATATGCTTTGACAAGCATGTACATAATCAGTCTTTGATTGATGATTTTAAATTGATATTCTTCCCCCTAAACTTTTATGCTATTTCTTCACTTTCTCCTCCCTATTTCTATTTTTGTGTGACGTTCTACGTCAAAAGGCTTCTCAAAACACTAAAGCCTGTCCACTTATGGAAAAACGATTCAGCAATAACAAAAGCGTCAAAAGGGTGTACGTGGTTCTGCATCAAACAAGCTCATCCATAAAATACAAAAGAAGCAAATAAGTTGGAAACTAATTACTTGCCGACATGAAAATGAATTCTTGGGGTAGGAAACAAGAATTCTTTCACTTCTATAATAGAACTCTTGCTTTCTTCAAAATGATCCGAGAGAAATTAAAGCCGATATATAATAGAACTCTTGCTTTAATATGGGTTGAAAAGTTTAATCTATTGTTTTTGGTCTTATATCCATAAGACAACATTTAACCGATATGTACTTATCATAAAATTTCCACCTTCAATTATAAGTATGATAGCAACCTCGTCTTTGAAATTCAGTGATAAGAACTGATAACATATTTGACTGGATTCACTTGGAACGGTAATGTTACCTTCAAGTGGGGTGGATATGTGGTTTGTTAGACGAGCACTTTGTCCAGCCTCTTCTGAAAGAGCAGATGCAGACTGGTTACTGTCCCCCTGCTTTGAAGTACTTCCTACAAACTTGTCCTGTGGTTCAGGAAGATCTGGGGATGGATCAGCAGGCAAGAAGCATATCTCACCCTGCGACATATCAGAATCACTAAAAGCAGAGTCTTTTTCAACTCCCATAATATCAATCTCTTCATCTTCATCGACATCAGATTCTTTCACCTGCAACAACACAAAAATATTTAACAAAGGCGTGGGAAAGGAAGAAAAGTTATCAATTCTGCCCATAAATGTCCATCTGACCTTTTCAGTTTCAGGCATTAAATCAAATTCGTCCTCTCGTTCTACATACTCCTCATTTTCCTCTAGCTCCTTGAAGTCTGGAGCAAATGCACTCCAATTCTCAGTATAATCTTTGGCCCAGATATAAACCAAGCCAGTCAAGGAGACAGAAACAATAATAGGGTGAACAGGATGCCATGCTAAATCTATTAGTGCCTCCTTTGGACCTTCAAGGATTTTTACAAGATGTCCAGCCCTGTCCCATATGTAGATCTTGTGCTCTCCCTTGCTGGCAGATCCACCAATAACCCACTCGCCATCACCACTAAAACATGGTGCTTTCCAGTGTACTTTGGTGATAGAATCCTGAAACTCCCGAGACAGAGTTAGACACCTTAATCCAACAGCTTTCAACTTTTCAAACCCATCTTGTTCATCTCCAGCATGGTTCGATTCTTCCAAGAATTTAAGTCCTCCTTTCAATGGCAAAAGGTTCTCATAGATTCTAATTGTCCGATCATTCGAGTTTGTTAGAAGATACTGTCCATTCCTGCTGAATACCATATTCTTTATTACAGCATTCCCAGGAATTGGAACAATACCGCATATTTGGACGTTCTTATGATCTATAATAAGTATCTCCCCTTTGGAATTCCCAACATAAACCAAATCGCCATACTTGTTAAAGCATGCCGCAGTAGGACTAAAAGGGGCAGATCCATCAGAAAACTTGTTACGTGGGGGAGGGACAACCCCATTTTCTGTAACAGATAATGACACAGGAAGTACCGTTGTTTTTCCTGTACTCATGTCAACAATCATGGGTGCTGATGAGAAGGGACAGGCTAAGCAAATAGATGGAGTAGAGGAACCAGGGTATAGACGAGCTTGCAATGGGGTTTGTGGCAGTGTTCTTCGAGCTATTTTCTCCCCTTTGACAACATCCCAAAGGGTCAATGATTTATCCGCAGAAGACACAAGTATGCGATGACCATACTTTGACCAACAAACACTTGTTATGGCAGCAACACAATCCTTGTCCCTGAGTTCTTTGGCAATGCCTCTGGTTTCAAAATCCCAAATAATACAGCTTCCATCAGAGCACCCAGCTGGAAAACAAAAGCAATCCGTATAGTAAACACACAGCACATTGAATCAGGCGGTAGCATATAGATACGAACATAATTAAGGAAGACAGAATGAAAAATTAGAACTGGCAATACATTTATAAGAAAGGCTAAAGCTGTACCTCTTTCAGGAATTATGATGGTAGCACCTAAATCTAGTTTAACATTTTGCTACCAAGATACTTATCAAAAAAATTGCAACAAGTCGGTGCACCTGCTATATTTACACTAAGAGTTACAATCCAACAGTTATGATAAGACTAGATAAGAACAAGAAGCTAAATCTTATCCCCCATAAAACTTGGAACTGGATAGATCCCTTTCTCCCGACACTGTTTGATCCAAAGCAAAGCTACATCTACTGGAAGGTCCATTGAATTAAACTTCTCGCGACCACAACAAGCATGTTACTCGTAGTCAACTTCTCCATCTCCCAAGATGTTCTATTGATACCACCTTACATGAATGAAAGCTTCTTTACATCATTGCAAGACATGCCTCAACCATCTACATCGTCCATTCATTAACTTATCCTCAATTTATTAACACCACTTGTGGGCATATATCATTGTGCCTTATTTTCTAGATTGGCCACACATACATCGTAAAATCCTCATTTTTATGTTTTGCAACTAACTGCCCGAAATTTCCATAAGATAAAGTTAGCCCAATCACCAATTTGACACTTTATAACTTGGCAGTACTTAAAAATCATGGAATTCTTATGGGGCCACTCACCCTAGTACTATGAATGAAGAATAAAATCTTCCTCTCTCATCTCTTCATATTATTATTAATAATTAAACCTAAATGACTAGACAGAGTCAATATTTGGAAAGACGTGATCCTATATTTCCACGCCACTATATTGTCATTTACTATGACTAGAAGGACATTATACGTGCATTATCTTAGCTCTTCTTCAAACATGAGAATCAAGAGCACTCTGCCAAAGTTCCAACTTGTGACTAATATGATCTATTTCAAAGGGTTCTTTTCTTTCACAAGAGATGCAGTCTTTGTCCACCAGTTGAATCTTGTTTTCCCAAGCCTGCATCACTGAACATTCTTTCCTTCTATCCTTCAAAGTATAGGAGATAACCTTGTAGAGAATCTTGCTACAAGCATGACGAGGCTAACAAGAAAACTAAGAGGAAAACTGTGCTCAAGCAAACTGTAGACATCTTAAACTTCTTACATTTTTTAAAACTAAACATTTTTCTAAGAAAATTTCGCTGTCACTCGGTTCTTCCCACCTTCTAATGATCCAATAATCAAGTTCCTTAACTTCACATCAGACAACTAACCACACTATTTTATGAAGACTCGTCATTTCCCCATTTTCTTTCCATGTGATTCCTATGCAAGCTATTCTGATGAGGGTGTATAATCTTACTATTATGGATAAATACCACAAGCCAAAAGAGAAGGCGAGCTTCTTTATTCATAACATGATAACAGAATTAACTCCTGAACCATATGTGCTGTGAGAAGAATTATGCACCAGTTTGATCCCTTCGCAGGGTTAAGACATGCATTGATTTAAATCATCAAATGCTATCACGGGTAGGGAAAAAAGAGCACCTCACTTGATTCGGAATAGATTTTGTCAAAGAAACATAAAGCAAAACTTATTTAGTATTCCAGAAAGGAAGGAAGTACAAAATCATGAACATACAGAACATCAAGAATTGTCATACAGTCCATGTTTGAGCCCCATTCTTTCTCCTTTTTTCCATTCATTTTTCTACAGTACTCATTTTCAACCACACATTCTCCAAATAAAATAATATTACACACAAATCTAAAACTTTTCACAACTTTTTCACTACACATTCTCCTATAAATCACAATTTCAAAATTTCTATTCCCATTAAAATGAGTGGCTAACACTCACTAACGGTGTGTTTGAGCCAAATTATTTTGAAAAAATTTATTTTTTAATAGTAGATTGATAGAGAATGTGTGGCTGAAAAAGAAGGAATAGTTATTGATGTGATGAAAAATATTATTTTATTGAAAAACGTGTGGTTAAAATAAGTAGAGGAATGTGTGATTAAAAATTTTAATATGACTCAAACNCACCACACATTCTCCCATTAATTACTATTCAAAAACTAATTCTTTCTAAAAAATGGGGGCCAAACACCCACACAATAGTTTAAATGTAAACCAATACTGGAAGGGTCATTACTTCTAAAATCTATGACTATGGTAACAAGAAAATCAAACGTCAAGGATACATACTAAACATCCTAGAGTTCAGGTTTTAGCACCAAATTTTAAGAGGATGAATGTTTTGTCACCTCTAGCAACCTTAATAAATTGCAGCCTATGCTGTCAAGCCCCAAAAGATTCTTTTTCAAAATTAACTACCCTCTGAATAATGTTTAATAAACATTTTTTACAAAATGCGCAGAGTGAATTACAATCACACCACTAGCCTTTTCGAAAATTACAAAAACCACCCGGTGGACGAAAAATAGATACACATTTCGCATTTTATGATTTTGTGTTCGTGGTAGACTTGAAATATATGTTTTCTCACTTTTTTATTTTTTATTTTGGATAAGAACATTTTATAGCTTAAAGAATGTTAATTTCTTTAAAAAGTAATTAAATCCTAACAATAGTAAAATTATTTTAAACAAGTGTTTGCATTCAATGGTTACTCATCTAAGCAAACAAGTTGTTCTCAGTCGAATAAAAAATGCATAAATTTGTTCAAAAAAATAAATTAATTTTATTACACATTATTACAAAAATTTACAATGATGGCTCTTTTTAACTTAACTTAAATAAATGCTCCCATCTCAATCAAAAGTAAAAGATATTTTAAGAAATGAGAAAAAGAGACAAAAATGCAGTTCATGTATTATAATGATAATTTCAAATACAATACAGCAACAAAAATGAATAGTGAGAAAAATGTATTGACTTTTTGGCCGAAAAGGGAGACTATGTTTTGAAAAACAAATTTAAGAGGAGGTTTTAGGGCCTATTTGGGAGTTTTAGAGTACCAGTTTTGAGCATCTACGAGTGAATTGATTTTAAGTGGTTTTAGTAACGATTTTTAAAATCGTCCAACTTATGCTTAAGAGTTTATCATCCACTGGTTCTGAAAGTTTTTTAAAATAATGAAATTAAAAGTTTTTTAAAATAATGAAATTAAATATGCCACTTAGTGAAATTTCCAGTTTCTAGTGATTTTTATTAGACGAGTAAGACTTAATAACGACCATTTTTTCAATTTTAATTCACTTTTAATTCCTCCCAAACAAGCACTAAATAAAGTTAAATATTTACTTAAAATTTTAAATTAGTATTTTTTACTCATAGGCAAATTTTACAATCATAAGTTAATTTTATACTTTTAAATAATTTTAAGTGAACTTTTTACTTATAAGTAACTTTATATATTTTATAAGTGAATTTTTATTTTATTAGTAGTTTTTTTATTTTATAAATAAATTTTTTTACATAAAATTGATTTATAAGTAATTTTTTAATTGTAATGTGATTTTTCTTATCTTCTAAATAATATTTTACTTATAAGTATTTTTTAAATTATAATGCAATTTTTCGCTTATAAATCAATTTTTAGTTAATATATTTTTATTTACAAGTTAGTTTTGAAGAAAGCACGTTGGTTGGATATAATTATTTTATAGATAATAAAATTAGAAGAGAATTTGAAAAAATCTTAAAAATAATACAAACCTACATGCAAGGTTGCCAATGAGAAAAAAGTAATAAATTATACCGGCTAGGAGGGTTCCGCGGCGATTAAAGGCGATACATTTCATAACCCCATGCTCCAAATACTCCTCTATTACTTCTGGAAAATCCCCTTGTAGTGGGTCTGTGCCAAACAAAATTAATCACAAAAAAAGTCACAGATAATCAGAAAAATTAACCGTAATAAGAGAAAAAGGAGATCATACGAGTATATGCCGTGCGTAATTATCGTATATACTTTTTATTTTACAGAAAATGGTAAACAACCGAGAGAGTGTAATTTTGTGCGAAAAAGAAACAGAAAGAATTACCAATAATTTGGACGTTCATGATGAGTTTTTTTGTCAAAAACACTCAGGGGTTTAGGGATTAAGGAGTTAAACCCATGGGCGAGAAGCACAGGAAAGGATCTGCGTGCCTGTGTGCTGCTTTGCGGTGTTTTTCACGAAAAGGTTCGCCAAAAAATAGGCAAAAATTTAGAAGTGAGAAATTCCTGTGTGTATATATATAAATACATACGGATAGAGGAGAGAGGATTGCCGAGAGAGGGATCGGAGGCAATGTGGCCGGCCGGCCGGTGGTGGTGGTTTAAATAAAGGGTCTATCGAAAACGGTGCGAGGAAAGAGCGTTATTCGTTAAATTTGGCCCTTTTACGAATTTGAGGAATTTATCGACAATGGGTTCAAAAATAAATAGGAGAAATCAAAAGAGCTCTTCGTTGGTGTGATTAATTAAAAAATAAAAATCGTAAGCTGATTAAATTTTAAAATCTAAGATATTAGCGGCACGTGAAAACACACATGCCATGAGTCCATAGGAAATGTTCTCCAATTCTAATTTATAGTCTCGAACTAAAGTCGTAGAACACGAGTAATTTTTTATTGAGCTATTTGTTTATGAACTATAAATATTAGAACACATTATCTATCAATTTACTATTCCAAGATAGATTTTACACCAAAAATGAGACTCAAATACATTATCTTAAATATTATTAAATGAAGACAGGGACCCATTTGTAGTTTTTCTAGAGGTTATGGACATAGCTGCAAATTTTCTTCTGTCATATTAAATAAATCAAGCGTATATTTGACAACCATTATTTGAAAATTGATTTTTTTAAATACTTATTTTCAACCGCATATTTACACAACAAATTATTTTGTACGTAATCTAAATTTTTTCCTTACTTTTTTATCACACATTCTTCTAAAAATTACTATTCAAACCATTATTTTGGTCAAATAGTGGCTATCAAATAGGGCTAAGAGTACACTGGTCTTTTTCGAAAAAAAGTTCAATGGTGTACCAAAACCACCCTTTAGGAACGTTCATGTCAATAAATAAATGTTGAAGACCATTTGCACACCGAAGACAAAAGTTAAGGACCATTTTGCATCAAATTCCTAGAATTAATTAATAACCGATGCCTATATTATCCATTTGAAACATCTTTAAGTCCATGTTTGGATTTTGCTAAATATCATATTTTTGGTAAATTTTGATAGTCGTGAAAAAGTTGAAAATAGTTACGATCCTATGAAAGGTGTGTCTAAAATTAATTGTCGCCTTTGAGTCAAAAATTTTATCAACCTTTTTAGCTAAATCAAACAAAAGCCAAGTGGTTATTTATTTATTTTCTCTCTTTTTAGAAAGACACCTTGTTATAATAGTTTGATATAGTGATTATTAAAAATCAATAAACTTTTCGACACGGTGTTTTAAAATAGTAATGATTGATTTTATCCAATATAGTTTTTTTTTTTTCCCAAACCTTGCACATTATCGCACTAATATTTCCAAATTCTTTTCATCACACTCCTCTTTCATTTTGGATGGAAATTGTCATTCGAATAATGTGCTAATTAATGAAATATTGAAATAAAATTATTGAGGTGAGTACCCGATCATAAACTTCAGAGCCCCGTGGGATTAGTCGAGGTGCGTGCAAGTTGGTCCGGACACTCACGATTATCAAAAAAAATTACGATGAAAAATTTGAGATATAAGTGTGACAACAAACAAATTAGGGACCACAAATGCAATTAAAACGCGGTACTTTTGTAAAAACTGTGAATACAAACATATATACCATGTTAGTGGAGAATGCATTTTAAATAGTGATTTGATGGAAAATATGTAGTTAAGAAATAAGAAAAAATTTTAGATTTGCGACTAATATTATTTTTTTGAAAAATGTGTGGTTAAAAATGAGTTTTGAAAAATGAATTTTCGTAAAAATGTGGATCAAACAGTGATATTTTCAAGAGTTCTAGAAAAAAATTTATGCCTAGCCAAACAAGCCTTTAGAGTGTGTTTGGCCGAGCTTGTATCCTATAAGCTGTATATGTGTAAATTGTGAAGACTCCACGGTCACAATGATATGAATAAGAATCCACAAAGATCGAGTCCTAACAAATTAGAGGGAAAAATCGCCATGCTTCAAGCTTCATCTTTCCCAGGATGCATTCGAAGCTAAGTTTTTTATTGGCACGCGCTGCTAGAAATTCCTCTACTTCACTTTATTCTGCTCGTTCACCACCATTGTCACCAAACCCAAGGTTAAGAAGAGTATTTTCAACATACAACAACAAATGCAATGCCGGTGACTTTTTTGGGTTGTCTCACTCTCGTCTCTCTAGAAATTTAATTGGTTTTGTCACAATTCGGCGTGAGTTTAGTGGCTACGCCGCCGAGCAGTTCTCTGACGATGAGTATGAGTGTGATTACGAAAATCACCCGGTAATTTCTTA
>CAIGRK010137127.1:0-14664 GCA_903798315.1 Fraxinus greggii
AATCATGGAGGCAATTAATTCATATAAATCATTCTATAATTCAAAAACGTGTTTTTGCGTCAAATATATAAAACTAAAGATCAAAACATCAAATTTCAAGGTTCATTGTTCACCTAACACTGATAAACCTAGCCTAGTATAGTAGAAAGAAGAAAACATTAAAAAAAAAAAAGAATCAAAAAACGACATCACCCAATTAATTATGGATTTTGATCTTCACGCTTTGGGGATGAATTTTGTATTTTTTGCATCGTTCTATGCTCTCCAATCTTTAAAATTTCGTCATCTAGGTCCCCTCCGAGTTTTTGGATGGCGTTGTAGTTTATATAGATGCCCAGATATTGGTTTCCATAAGAGTTGGAAAGAAATAAAGAAATCAGAAATTCGCGCCCAAAAAAATACTATGCGACCGCATAGTTATGTTGAATGAGGTCGCATAGAATAATAAATCTTCCCCTGAAATTTTCTGAAACCTTCTATGCGGTCGCATGGATTTTAAAATATGCGACCGCATTGTTATAAATTTTTTTCGTCAAACAGTTTTTAATATTTTAGTCATATCTTTCTCTCCCGATATCTAATTGAGGCGATTCAGAATGCTTTGGAAAGCTAACTCAAAAGGGATACAATATTCATATTGTAAGTTTTCAAATTCAAACATTTTCTGTGCCAGAAATAGGTCTCAAACTAAGACTGAAAATTCGAAACATAACTTTTTCGGCTGGAAATTGATATATGATAATACTTCGACTATATTTCATCCCTTGGGCTTCTTTCCTCATCCAATTGATGTCTAATACTTTCAAATCTTCATCATGAGATCGACAAAACTTTTCAGTATTTGTACTTGAGTCTTCGAACTTTGATTTTGCTTCAATTTAGCCATTTTTCGCTTGTTTCTCCGAAATTTCACCACGTTCATCATTTTTAGCCTACAAAACACAAATTACATATAATTAAGTCATATTCACGTTTACTTTCCACAATAATCTATGTTTTGTGACATATATAAGTGTGTAAAAATGCACTTATCAATTTTCATCAAAGAGATCGAAGATATGGCGGAGGTAGAGGGAGTCGAGACTCGGATTGCAGAGGCGGAAGGAGGAAGATGATTGGTTCTTATTGCTGTTGAGGCTACAATTGCACTGATCTGAAGCAGCAAGCTCCATTTCCATTGCGACAAGAAAAATCCAATTTCCAAGTGCACAGAACTTTGCTATGTTGTTCTTGGATATATGGTCAGAGGAATAGATACTTATAGTCAAGATTTGAAAGAGTAGGGTTCAGGAGAGAAATTAGAAGAGAAATGTCATGAAATGTTGAAGAGTGGAGAGTGAATTTGGATGTGAAGTCGTGGTTCTATTCTAGGTTGTCAACATACAACGGAATATATTTGTCATGTTAGATTTATGTTTTTCACATGTATTTTTCCGTCCATTTGAAGATATGAGAGTTAAATGAGTGGTGGATGGATAATTATATGAAACGATGAGTAAATATTGGATAAACCGTTAAAAATGAATGGGTAAGTAGTAATAATTTTATAGTTCAGTGAGGATTGATTAAATGTACTCAGTCTTATTTTAAATCCCTTATAGTTATCGACTTTGTACTTCAAGAATTTGCCCCCACAACTCTACAATCCTAGCTCCACCTCTGCTGGCATATTTCTCACCTTCTAGAGTTGTATTGTAAATCCAAGCTGGCATATTTCTTGCTTTCTAGAGTTGTTTCGTAACTTCGACTGTGGAAGGTCCCTATTCCACTTAATGGTCTGTATTGTCAACCATGGAAGGTCTCTCTTAAATTTCATAGTACGACAATTGCGATGCTTCTCTTCTCCTGGTTTATTCGAGTCCAATATTGTAACCTTCCAAGTTGAAGCTACGTTTAAGAGAAAAATACCGACATAGTGCTATTTTAAGCCTTAAAGGTTATGTATATATCTGTCTATCCATCTATGTATATGAACCGTATGTGTAAGGGCGTATGTGAATATATCTATTATCACGCGCCTTTGCAAGGCGGTGCTTCTCATTTCAGATGCAATTGATCCAGAATTGGTTGCTCTCTCTTTCTCTAATACATTTGCATAATTTGTTATGCCTTCGAATACTCCATTTGTAATTTGTTAAGTCATTGCGTTGTACAGAGAATTTTTAATCAACTTACGAACTTTTATTGTGAGTGAATTTTAGATTTTGGCTTCAATGATGATACGTGGGTTTACATTTGTAATATGAAACTCACCTCGGTAGATTTTCCATGTTTTTCCTGTAAGAATTGTCATTCGATTAATATGATTCTTTAAGTTTGTAATAGAGTTTGTAGAATCAAATGCTAATTTTGTAGAATCTGATTGAAGATCATCTAAACTTAATCAGTGTTGAGCATAATAGAAATTGAATGAGGTGATTATGTGTGTATAATATGAAATTCGGTGAATAATGTAGTCAGGTTTAGGATTATTTTTTAAGGATTTCCAGGATCAAGTGTTATTATAACATATTGAACCAAATGCGTGCCCTTATTGATTATATTTGGTGATGCAATTAATTTCTTTTGAGTATAATTACAACTTCAGCTCTATTATAATACACATCAGAAAGAGAGAGAAGAAACTGAGAAAGTAGTTTAGTCATCATGAAACTATTATTGTTGCTTGGCTTGATATTTACCACCTTAATTTTTCTATCAAAACCAAAAACAAATCTTGTAATTAGAAATGATACAAGTGGTGAAGGAATTTGGGTTCACTGTTATATCCAAGGCCGATGATGTGGCGCAGATTTTCACTATTCCATTCAACTGAGACATTTTTAGGGTTACAACATTTCATTGCTACCTTCAGACGACGTATGGTTTTGGCAACTACATTGTTTATTCAGACAGAATATATAAGAGGTGTCGTGAAGATTGTCTCTGGTTCATACTGGAGAGAGGCCCATGTTTAATACTGTATAATGAGAATTCAACCAGTATAGTTGAAGCATCAATCAGTCCTAGGAATGGCGGCAGTAGTGTGATATGTTGTGAACGATAGTCCCAGAAATGGCGGCAGTAGTGTGATATGTTGTGAACGATGGGAGAACCTGTTTAATTGTAACCCAAATTCCTTTAGGTATTTGTGGATTAGTTGAAGTGGACTTGGACAAAAAAGTGATTTAGCTGCATTCCCATTAGCTGCGGCCAAGCTCCCGCTTACAAAATAGGGAGCTAGTACCCGCTTGGTGACAACCTGCAGCTCGAGCAGTGCCCTCGTTGCTCGCTTCCCGTTAGGTGGTGCTCAAGCGACGGTGGCATCCGGACCACTATTTGTTTCACGTTTTGACGCATTTTTTTAATATTATTTCCATCTTTAGGACTATTAATAAGTGTGTTTTGTGCATTTATTCAGGTCATATTACAAAGTTTTTATGTCGTTAAAGTGTTGATTTTGACTTAACTTAGGTTTATTTCCTTTTGTTTCAATTTTGGGCCCATTTATAAGCATTTGGAAAAATGGAAGGAAAATTTCAGGGAATCTAAAGTTCGAGGACTAAGGTGCAAACATCCAATAGTTGATTCGAACCACAAATGATAATTGAATACCATATAGGATCAACTGGATGGAATTAGAAGCCAAATGAGTGAATTATAATCAAAGTATTGTCACAAATCAATTTTTAACTGCACAAGTTATGCTCCATACTTTCTGCCTCAAATTGAGACACATTGGCATAGCAAACGTTCGAATTGGAAAATTGATATTTCAAAAAGAATTGTAGTCCTTTGAGTTAGCTATCCAACGTCGCCTCAGTTCGATATCGAGAGAAAAAGTTATGACAAAAATACTAAAGTGAAGTTTCAAAAAAATTGAGTGAACTAGGCGACCACCCAGTTCTTTCTATTGGATGACCATCTGGCCCTTGAAATCAGCATCTGGGACCATTTTCTTGGCCTAGGTGACCGCACGAGTTTGGCCTAGCAACCGCCCTGTCCATTTGTGCACCTAATGTTTTTTGCTTTTGGAATTTTACTCTTAACAATGACTCCTTTTCTTGGGCTATTTTTGGACTTTTTGGAGACTTTTGGGTGACTTTCAAGAGGGATATAAATACAACTTATCAACTCTAACTTATCAACTCCAAATTAGAGGGGATGAATATGGAATTTCATTCTTCTCATATTCATCAAAAAAGTCCATCTTTTTGAAGCAAAAAGTAGGATTTTCATTGGAGAGTTCATCCTGGTTGAAGATCAAGCACAAAGACGGATTTATCCTATTTGATTTTCTTGTTCTCTAGGTTATATATTCTATCTTTTGTACTAGTTTTTGTCTCTTTATCATGCTAGGCTAGATTATTTTTGCCACCTAGGTTTTCGATGAACCTTTTATTATGGAACTTTAACTGTGAATCTTGTTTTTGATATTAAAGCATGTTTTCAATTTTTAAATGGTTTTCATGGATTTATGTTTCTCTTCAATAATATGCACAATAGTTGTATGAGTTTTGTGGTTTTTTTTACATTCGAAATATTGAAAATAAGTTAGACATAATGGCAATTGTCGTAGAGTTCGATAGGGGATAGAAATATGTCGCTATACTCTACGTGATCTTTTAGTATTCATAAATCCTTAATGCATTCTTGTATGTCTGCATCCATCATAGAAATATAGTCGAATCACATGTGAGAATATGTTTAATTCTATTCGAGAGATATTGTTAAACAATTTAGGAATATTGATCTTCATAATTGAAATGTGTTGTCAAATTGTAAGGTACGGGGTTAAAGGAGATTGATATAAGGGGATTCGGGATCCAAGTACATTTTTCATCATTATATATTCTTCATACTTGCGTTAATCACAATCTTGCATTGAATTTAGTTAATTTAGGTCTTACACTCATTAGTAGTTAGTAACAATTTTGTTTTAGAAAAATCACCGATTTCCATAGTTTCGGTTAAGCTAAGTTAATTCGAACTTGAACTAGTACAATCTCTGTGGGTACGATACTTGACTCAAAATTCATTTTACTACTTGTTAATGAACCACGCACTTGCTGTATTACAAACGGAACAATATTTTTGTGACACCTATTATTAGGGTTTTGACATATATCATATATATAGTTGGCTCTTCTTTACAAATTAGACAAGTTAGACAATATTGTAAACATAATATCTTTTTATTATTTCTCCATATTATAGTGAATTCTCCTTTCCTCTGCCAAATTTCTTACATTGTGATCTTTACTTCATATTGTGACATATAATCTCGTCCTTAATTCCTAACAAGTTGTATCAGAGCATGCATAATTCTTTTTAGTTTGCTAACAAGTGGTATCAGAGATTAAGGTTTGAATTGTTCGAGATTTGTTCTTGTGATGGCAACCGTGAATTATGATGTTTCGCTTTTAGATCGCAGTAATAGATTTTCTTTGTGCCAGGTGAAGATTCAAGCAGTGTTTCTCAAATGAATTTGGACAACGCTTTGTTGGAATTTGACAATGCCCGCAAATTGGTCGATAGAGGGAAAACAACGTAAAAATTGAAAGGCACTATCACAGATTCATCTTCATTTTTCGAATCATATTCTTCAGGGCATTTTGAAGGAGAAAACTGCAGCTACATTATGGTTAATATTGGAGCAATCATGCATGACGAAAAGTCTAACCAACAAATTGCATTTGAAGTAGCGTTTGTTTTCTCATCATATGAAAGAAGGAATGTCACTTATAGATCACCTAGCTGTTTTAAAAAAAAAAAAATTGTCGATGATTTAGAAACCTTAGAGGTTAAATATGATGAAGAAGATTTGAGGTTGATTTTATTGTGTTTGTTTCCCGCTTCATATACGTCATTTAAAGACAAGATATTATATTTTTGTTATACTTTCACCATTGAAGAAGTTTATGATACGCTATTTCCAAATGAGAAAATGAAGCCTCTTGTTGGATCTCAGGCTCATAAAGATGGTCTTGTTGTTGATGATGGTTATGCAAGGGATAGATCAAAGTCTGACTTCAGTAATCAAATTTATCACTATTGCAAAAAGATAATGCACTCAAAGACAAATTGTTATAAGTTGCAAAATAAAGAAAAATTAGCTGCAAATCAAAAGGGAAAGCAACCACTACTTCATGTGAAGCTGATGTTGCAAAAAACTACCATAGCGATGAAGAACTTTTGGTTATTTTTATGGCGATTCCAAGCCTAACGAAGATTGGATTCTTGATATAGCTTGTACTTTTCATATGTATCCTAATTGGTATTTATTTTCAACATATGAAACAATTTCAAAAAGTGTTGTAGTAATGGGTAACAATGCACCTTATAAGTTAGCTGGTATTACAAAGGTCATAACTAAGATATTTGATGGGACGGTTATACCTAAACTTGAAGAAAAATAATATTTCCTTGGGTACTCTTAATTTAGAAGGATACAAATACACTTGTAAAGGCAGAGTCTTGAAGCTCAGTAAAGGTGTCCCAAAGTATATTGGTTATTATGCTCTTTTAACATCTGTTTTAGAGGGGGGAAATCTGTTTTCTTTTAATGTTACAATTAAATGACCCAAAGTATCAATGACAAAAAGGTATGAAGAACATGGGAAAATATTACTGAATCCCAGGCACTAGAAGGCTTGGATCTGTTTACAGCCATTACACTCCTGGAACTACAACCGAAGGATACCTTCTTCAGTTCAATAGCAACCAAGCAAAAAGAGAGATCCGCCACGAGGGCATGTCTGAACGAAAAGACCAACCATCTGGTGGTGCTTGGTCGATGGTTGGGCAACTGCACAATACCCATTTTCTCTTTCCACTGTGCCTAGGGAATCTTGTGAAATGGCCAACCTAGACAGAGGAAATTAACGGACAAAGCCATACTTCCAGGCGTTTGGGGCAGAATCATTCAATAGATACATCAGCAGTCCGAAAAGGATTCTGCAACACTAGGATTTGTTCAATTTTCTCCTTTTATTATGCTTCTTCTTTTTGTTGTCATCGGGAGCATGACAACTCCTTTTCCCAAGTTTGCCACGATCTCCACCTTTGCCACCCATATCTTCACACTGCTTGCTGACATAGTTTCCTGATACGAGCTGATGGGCCAATATTGCCAGACGAGGTCCCGCAACAGCCTTGGGAGGAATGGGCCTAGATAGATGGGGAAGAAATATCAGATAGTGCAAGGAAATTTTTATGAACAAAAAAATAAATCAGGCATTCAGGCTAGTTAGATAAACTTCCAAATATATGTCCAATTCTCGTCGGATTGTGAATGTGTCAAATACCAAAAAGTATCGGTCCACTATTCTCTAACCCAGATATAATCTCCGTAATTTCCAAATGGAAACTCAAAACACCTTCACCTTTTAGGCAATCTACAGGAATAATGAAATGACATTGCATATACAAGTCCAATGCTCCTAACAAGGTCCTTCATGACAAGCTTACTTAATGCATGTCTAGTTAGTGATTATAATTAATTGGTTTAAATTATAGAAATGAGTGGCAGATAAGTGGGTAGTACCTGTAGTACCAAAGAATTGTGTGGATAAAAAATAAGTTTGACAAATTATGTTTATAAATTAAACAGGAGCCAAACATGCACTAGTAATGAAATTTATTTCGTTCGTGGTTATGGATATTAATAGCAGAAATGAGCTTGCATTGCCTACATAATCAAATGGAGCAGATACCCATTTTTCGTTATGTCTTATAATATCCTCTTAAAACTAACTAATTAGAACAGCCCAATCAGATTGTTAACAATCTAGATCAACAAGACCATCAGAGAATTTCCACTAGCAACTTATAAACATCCCACACCACTACTCATTTACTCTCTCGTGAAAGATTGTTTTTAGCAAGTATATAACACCTTGCCCTCCTAATCTCTCCTGTTATTGTGTTCCCATGGCCGTACACTCATAAAGAACAAAGTAAAACTATCACCTTCTAGAAAATCTTCTCTGAACAGTAGTCTTCTCATCCCACAGTATGGGTGAAGGTAAAACGTTGTGCCTGCTGACGAACTGTCAAAAAAAAAAAAAAGGAGCTGCGTGTTATGAAAGCTAGAAAAGAGATCAGACCTGAAGTCAATGTTGAACACATAAGAAGTAAAATGAGAATTATATATATATAAGCATGCATGTATGTATGTATGTATGTATGCATGTATGTATGTATGTATGTATGCACTTTTCAGATACAAATTTCATAGTTTTGAATGTTATCGAATCAGACATTAGCCTTTTCCAAATAATATTTTAACAAATTAGAGCATCTCCACTATCGTTTTAAAGAGCGTCTTGGTCATAATAGAGCACCTTTACATTGAAGTCCTAAAATGTAGCAGCAGTGACTAGAGCTGTTAAACTTGAAGATCCATACACATTCACAAATTTGTTGTGCTATAGATAGATTTTAAATGTTCAGTGTTCATCAAGGATTGATGAGTTTCAACAAATTCTAGCAGCCATCCACAAAGCAAACGAATGAGTTGAGTAAAACTGTCTTAGTTTACGTGCATTTATTTGTGAGAGGTCACAATTATCTGTCATTAGCTTTTTTATCTTGATGAAAAAAGAGTATTCATGTGTAACAGTATATATGAAATGACTTCTTTTTCTTATGGGATCATGGATAACAGAAGTTATTTGCCCCACTAACTACGGGTGTTGGCTCAGTTTGTCATGACCAGGAGGAAAATATGAAATAATTATCATCTAAACTCTTCTTGCCTTAAAACAGGACTTTTTGTTTATTTATTTTTTTGCTTGAAATTTCTTGCTATTAAATGCAGAAGCAAAATATGGTAAAGCAATAAACATGGTTTACCTTTCCAGGCATTATGACTCCATCAGGTGGTTTAGGTATGTGAGGATGAAAAGAAGGAAATTTATAGAAGACGGATCTGAAATGAAGGAAAATAAAAAAGGATAACCTTCAGGATATAATACACAGCTTTGAACTATTGTTGAAATTTTATCGTAAACGTAAAATACACTCAATACCAAATTACATACATAACTTTGTTCTCCATGATCATCTCCATGTCACAACTAGGTGAAGAAATCACTGCTGGACAAATGGGCTTATTGGAAAGATACACATATCCATTCATTCCACCACTGCATAGTAATATCAGTTAACTAAAACATGGACAGTTAATAATTGATAATAGCAACAGGAAAATTATGGCACACATGACAGATAAAATTACTCGTTTCTTCTACGGTTATATATCACAAGAAGAAAAGAAACTTCATATATGACGTATTAGAAGTTTAGAACATGTGCGCTGAATTATGGATGCCAGATCACATGAGGAGCCAAGTGGCAGCATCCACTGGTGAATGAACAGAGAATTTCAGCTCACGCCTGTGCAAGGTATTGAAGAAAGAGGCAGATAGTAACATGGATCTATATATTAAAGTTCAAGTGTTCACTTAATAACTTTTTCTAACCCTTACAGGAAGGATGAAGGGTAATATACAAATACCAATAAAGATCTTTAGGATATCTTACCTTAGTTTAGGGTTGATTTTCCTCTTTACTTTAGCTTTAGACAACTTTAGATTGTCTTTATTCCGTTCGTAGAAGGTCAAGATCTTTGAGGCTAAAGGATGCAAGACATGAACATACAGTTTATCCATACCCAAAATGTTTCTCCGCTTTTCTTCGTCCTAAATTACAACGATACAATTTAGAAACTCGATAAATATCTCAAATAAGCATAAAGCCGAAATGCAAATGCAGAGAAAATAATTCTCCAAACAGGAACTAGGTTAAGATATATATATTGCATAATCTGCATTAATCATTGTGACTTAGGTGTTACCGTCAATGTATGTTCCACTTTTGCAATCTCAGCAAGAAGACGACATTCGTCGATAAATGGTAATCTACAAACAGCCTGGCAATTAGGAAGAGAACAGACTTAAGTCAACCTGTTGTGGCAATAGTATACAAGAGGAACGATTGAAAGAGAGCATGGTGAGATTGGTTCAGCTTTACAATTCATAAGTTGACTCTAATTAATTCATCCCATCACCGTAGACTAGTATCTATAACTTGCTTTGATGTTGAAGACCCATAAATGAAGAAACTGTTTTTCTTAATTATTACTTCTCTCTCCGTCTCCCTGAAGTGTTTAACCATTCTGAACTATATGTAACATGGCCTCATGACATAATGACTTTCAGAAACCACAAAGACGGTATTGAAAATCACAGAGTATTAGGCTATTATTTTTAAAAAATTACCATCAAGAAGAACTTCAGTCACCACGGAGGACTATTTGCCCTAACCCATAATTTAGCACTTGTTCGGGAAAGTTTTAACTATAATTTATGCAGCGAGTCCCCAGAATGTGTGGATAAAAAATGGATAGTAATTGTGGGTCCTAAGATGTGTGATTAGAAAGTATGTTCGACCAAAATTGATTATAATTTAAGGTCTCCCAAACAAGCACTTAAGCTCATCGAAGGCAAATCAACCTGAGCCAGGCAATTAGAAAACTGAAACTATAAAGTAAAAGTTACGTATATTCACCATACCTTCCAAGCACGCCTTTTCCCATTCATGTCGAGCTCAAAATCTATACAAACAATGTTGAATTTTATTTCATACAAGTAAATACTCGAGAAAAGAGAAATTATATTCACTTAATCGCCCTACCAGTAGGATAAAAATCCAAAATAGGCGATGATGGATCTTTCATCAATTTCCTGTAGAACAAAGGAAGTGCATGTGCACTACACGCGTACTGGGTTAAATTGAAGTCTAAAAATATAAGCAAATATCTGATTAAGTGCATGCTTGTCAAAGCTTATAATTGTTTATAAGCAGGTCAAACTTTATACTTATCCATATATCCGTAGGACCCATAACTTTTAACTCCTTTTTAACCGCACATTCCTCGAGACCCACTACTTATAAACAATTATAAATTTTGACAAACATGCACTAAATAACAAGCATAAATTAGTTTAAAAACCTTGCAGCAGGTAGGACACCCATTAATTGGTTGAAGGGCTTAAAGGGTTTTCCGAGTGTAAAATTGACTTCAAGCTCGCTAAGATTGTGGAAGTCAGAAGCAAATGGAGCATAGTGATAAGGATAAAACCTGAAGAGTTGAAATTCAGTAAGACAATGTTCTACAGTTCAAGGCCCATAATATATTTAAAGTTGGATAAATACATTAAAATAAGCAAAACAATTTTGTAGTGGTTTTCTGTAGCATTTTTGTGCTAATTAAAAATAAGTTAGCAGAGGCCCGAATTATATGCCAGCCCTTACAGCCCTAACATCCCAGTCATTTGTCAGAAACAAAGCCTATGTACTTGACAACTTCTCTTCTCAAAGGTACCAAAAACCTTGGCCTATTTATAATGCAACCCGGATCCTAACCCAACTTTTCGCATTATTTTATTGTCTCCATGATGTACAATATGAGTCAACAGCAACAATGGGACGAGGAGGAGGAAAGATAAGGGTGGTTTCTACAGGATGGGGTTGGGCTGATTTGGGGAAGGTGTGTGTGGGTTTTCTGGTCAGTAAGAATTTAATCGTAGGTTATAACCCTGGTTACGATGGGTAAGAAACACCAGATATTTCTAAGTTTCTTTGATCCAGTAAAAAAAGATCATTTTTGTACATCAGCATCCTACTCGCATGTAAATTCAGGTAGAAGGAACAAGTCAATAAGATCTTCACCCTCAGAACGGATTTTCCTTTTCCTCGCAAGCATCTCGCCTGATGTTGTGAATGCTTCATCTTTCCAATGGGATGCATATGTGCACGATCAAGACAAAATCAAATGAGATATTCTATATATAACTACTATAAAGGTTAGCTTTCAGAAACCAGCAATCTCAGGTCTCCCATTTCCACTAAAAATTTTCAGTTTGTTTGAAGGGAAGACAGTTTTTTTTTAAAATGATTCAAACAATTATCATCATTCCTCATAGTTGAAACTCAAAGATGACAGTTATTGAGGTTATAAGATTATAGCACCATCAATGGGATCCCAAAGCATAGATTTGATTTAATTATTTTCGATTGAAGACTTCATTTTATATTTTCACACATTTTATTATCTCACCCATAAACAGAGGTGATTTAGCTCTAATGTAGAAGAAAAAAGAAAAGGCTCTAGCCTCTAGTTCCGCTGTCCATTGAGTCAGTGGTTAT
This sequence comes from Fraxinus greggii, assembly GCA_903798315.1. Classification (NCBI taxonomy): domain Eukaryota; kingdom Viridiplantae; phylum Streptophyta; class Magnoliopsida; order Lamiales; family Oleaceae; genus Fraxinus; species Fraxinus greggii. The sequence goes on from CAIGRK010137127.1 coordinate 12,193, forward strand.
ATACAGAATGGCCAAACCACGTCGTCTCTTGATGTTATTTGCTTCCCAATATTATTCTCATTTTCCAAGTTAAACAGCATATTGCCATCATTGTCAAAGAATAAGTTAGTGTTGAGAATCAAAGGTTATTGCTAGTATTATGGCACCGCTAATGCGATAACAAAACATTATTCACAGTTTTATCAACTCCCATGGGTTGCAAATAAGAAATATGTACATTACAAAAATATAGATAAACAAGCAGCAGAAGAGTAGAACCATTGCCAGGAGCATACTCCTTGGTAGTAATAATGCATGAACCAACAAATCCCTTCAACATATTTCAAGACCTATGACAAATAAAAGAAAGTTTACAAAACGCAACATAAAGAAAACTAAATAAGAACACAAACAAATTGACAGGAATCAGTCTGCCAGATTAAGTATCCGCAGCCAAGAAAAGAAAATTACAAAGATAAACCCGGTTTGATAGAGATTAAAATCTAGATTTTAATTTTAAGTAAAAATCAACAATTAAGTTTAACCACACATTGCATGGGACCCACAACTTTTCAACAACATATTTTATCAAATTTTATCAAAATCTGCTAAAAATATGATTTTAATCCCAACCAAACAGGGGCTAAGAATAAAAGTAAACAAAAGTGTCGAAGGTCAAACTAGATGATCAATGAAGATATAAAAAATTGATAACATCAAGCAATGACAATGAAATTCTCCGGGATTAACCTATCATAAAAAATTTCCTTACAGCATGTCTTTTAACTCTCTGATGGTCATCATCAGTTAAAGCTTTAAATTTTTCCATATAGTATCTCTCCTTCCAACCCTCTTCTCCTAGATTAACCTGACATGAGAATACGTTAAGCTACGGCCCAAAAGATACAAAAGGTTGAGCTGTATCTAATGTGAGGAGCACGAATACAAGGAAAAATAGACAACCTTGTCTTCCACAAATCTGGTCTTGGCATTTAAGTCAACCGGAAATATCTGAATCTCTTTTCCACCAGACTGATTCAAAAATTAGATAACTTAAGTCTCAGAATCAATTACATCCATCCTTAATTTATATCAAGAAACAAATAAAAATGTTCAACACGTTACATTGCCATTGGCTGGAACTCGTCGTTCGTGCATCTTCCATCTCATTTGATCCTGAATAATGAAATTTGTAAAGATAATACATGTAGCAAACGAAGAGGGTGCAAATAACAAGCACTCTTCAAAGTTACTGTCCACCTTAAATACGAATGGTTGAAACTAATGAAAGCCATTTGATTAAATATTAATAAGAATATAATGTCTCCGTGAACCATGATTGAGTTCCAACAACAGGTGAGGAAAATTATGATGTCAAACGAATAGTAGTATCCATAACAGATTCAGGCGAAATGATACATTAATATCAGGGGCAGTACCCGTCTTCGTTTCTTAAAGATGGCATTCTCATGGGTACCAATGGCTCGTACAAAGTGCTCCACTCGTTCCAGATTGACCTGGACCATAATAAGTACAACGATGTTACAAAAAGTTTAAGAAACAATATCAAACTACTTCCAAATGCAGAACTCTGTTATAATGCAATATTCATAGCCAGTGGACTCATAATTATTAGGGAAAAGATCGGCAATAGTTACCAGGACCTCTGTGAACCATTTTTTTTCCAGGTCCCAAATATTAAATTTGAAATATAAAGAATGAATTTATCAGGGAGATAATTGTCACAAAATATACGCGCGCGTACATGTGAGTATTCTTTCATGAAGCTACATGCATAAATCCAAAATGTGCATTTGGAGCCGGGTAGTTACAACTAAAAAATAAACACTAGCATGTGCACATACATGCGAGTATTTCTTTCATGAAGCTACATGCATAAACCCAAAACATGCATTTGGAGCCATGTAGTTACAACTAAAGAAACTCTAGCAAAAACCTTTTTGTAGTTTCTCATAATCCTCCAACAGATTTGCACACTTTTTCTTCATACTTATAAATTTTTGAATTGACTTAAGAGTAAATGTCACATCAATTGTANCTTTCATGAAGCTACATGCATAAACCCAAAACATGCATTTGGAGCCATGTAGTTACAACTAAAGAAACTCTAGCAAAAACCTTTTTGTAGTTTCTCATAATCCTCCAACAGATTTGCACACTTTTTCTTCATACTTATAAATTTTTGAATTGACTTAAGAGTAAATGTCACATCAATTGTATTGATAATTATTTTCAAAGTGGGGATTTTATAGTTGAAATAAATTCTAAAAGGAGAATCATCTGTCCTCACTCCTCGGTACTAGAGAAGTTCTAGTTAAACAGCCCTTCAGATTAAAATATTAGACAAGTCGGAAGCAGAAAAATCTTACAAAATAAAGTAATGAACTATCACGCACTTTTACAGAGCATTCAATTACAACCTCGCAAAGTACATAAATCTTGGCAAGAAATGATCACCCTTACATGTCAAAA
>CAIGRK010137135.1:0-12705 GCA_903798315.1 Fraxinus greggii
AATAAAATATTTTACACACAAACCAATAAAATTTCTTTACTTTTTAACCACACATTCTCCAAAAAATACTATTCCATAACTCATTATTCCCAAATAAATTCTATCAAACAGGCTCTTAGTACACACCAAAAAGGTCATATTTAAAACAAAACAAATTTCCTTAAATAGTGTATGTCGCTCTCCAGTTCACTTTAACATGTCACCAAATATAACAAGTATAAAAAAAATGATCTTTACTAGTCATATTAATTCAATTAGTAATTGCATGTCATCTTTATGATCAGATCCAAACAACTATTTACTAAAAATAGGTTGTTGTAAAGTCGCAAGACCATGTATGAGGGTTAACGCCAGTTTAATGTTAGAAGGTCAAGAAATTTGATATGATGATATGACAGTCGATGATAGAAGTTTCAGGGAAAAAAGTCCTTAATTGTAACAATGGTAAGATAGAGAAATTCTTTGTTGGATAAGTTATGACCCTTTCCTAAATTGAACCAAAAGATATGGGCACGATAATGGCTGTTTGTTGGAGCACTTTCCATACCCCCTTTCCACTTTTGATTTCACTTGCCTTGTAAGCAAAACATGGATAAATCTCCTTTACCACGGCTAGCCCCAGGGCAATACTAGGGCCTACGTGGCGGTATTGTAGCATGGCTCGCAAAACACAGTCCAACTTGATCAAAGCCCACCCATTTATTAGCCCAGTTATAGAAACGGAATACAAACAAACGTTCCTCTTTCTCCTGTTCAATTCAACGTCTCTAGTTCTAACCATGTTCAAGAATATTGACTTGTACTTCACTTTGCTGTTAATTTTAGTCTTTATTCTCGTGCCAACACAATCAGTGCCTGAAAGTGCACTGATTACACAAATTCCAGGTTTCAGTGGCACTTTCCCTTCCAAACATTATTCTGGGTAAGAATTGCTTGTTTTTTGTGTGCTTATTTTGTTGTTTTTGTTAATGGGTTTTTGGAGTTGTCGTTTTCTTTATCTGGGTTTTGTAGATATGTGACCATCGATGAAGTTCATGGGAAGAAATTGTACTACTATTTTGTTGAGTCTGAAAGAAATCCATCCAAGGATCCTGTTGTTCTTTGGCTAAATGGTGGACCAGGGTGCTCCAGCTTTGATGGGTTTGTTTATGAGCATGGTAATGGAAATATTAATGTGTTTTATTCAAGAATGTGAGTTTGACTTTGTTAAATAATTTGATAATGTAAAGTTACTATCTTTTGTACTAAAATGATTTCTGAGTTTTAATTTGTTATGTAAGATGATGGTGTAAAGATTGCATTCTCTGTTGAATGCATTATAGGTACTAAATCAAAGAGCAGCTTTATCAAATACTGATTTCCATATCTTGAATTGGAATTTTCGGGAAAGAATTAATTGAGTTTAGTATTAAACTTATGAATTAGTTGGGGTTATCTTGGATTATAAGAAATTTAACTTGAATCAATTTATAGATTTTGTCTCAGTATCATTGATATGATTCCTCTGTCCTTGTTTTATTCGATGATATACAGAATTTGTTAGTTTGGACGTCCCAGAAGTCTCTGTATGTTTTGATCTGGTGATATGGACCGCGTTCTTTATCAACAATTCTTATGTGTTTCAATGGCAATTCAATACATCGATATTTTGAGTTCTTATTCTTTAGAGTTGAGCTATAGCAAATAGTTTATTTTGAATGGATGATGTTACTGAGCATTAACTCTAGATATGATTCAGTCTTTTCATTTATTTATACATTAGAATGAAAACTATTTTACTTATCAAAGTAAATAATAAAAATCATTTTGATTTTCCTGCTGATATAGAGAAGAGAAAATGATTGCTTTTCTTTTTCCTCCTGATCTGTTTGTCATCAAAAGTTATTCTTTTCCATTTATAATTTCAGGTCCCTTCAATTTCGAGGCAGGAAAACCGCGTGGTAGCCTGCCCACCTTGCATCTCAATCCTCACAGCTGGTCCAAGGTTATTATTTTCTATGTTTTTGATAAATCCTTTCGTTCCCATCTAAGCATTGACGATATTGCATTAATTTGTTTGATAAATTTGGTTTTTCTACGTACATACCAGATCTCACAGTTTATATTGTTTTGACTTTTCAGGTGTCTAATATTTTATATTTGGACTCTCCTGCTGGTGTTGGATTGTCTTACTCAGGAAATAAATCTGACTATATTACGGGAGATTTGAAGACTGCCTCCGACTCCCATACGTTTCTCCTCAAGGTGAATATTCATGTTTGCTAAATCTTATAATTGCTTCTAGGCTAGTCAAATTCTATTTTTATCCATACATTCTGTAGGACCTACAATTTTTTATCCCCACAATCCTTAAGACCTGCATCTTATAATCTAATAAAAGCTTCACCAAACATGAACTTAGAAAGTAAAAATCCAAGTTGTTTGAAGTTTTTATGATTTACAAATTGTACATCTTTATTTTCTCATCTTTTTGACGTTTGATGTTCAACAAATTGGTATCATCTGGCTAGTGGTTTGAGCTCTACCCGGAATTCCTATCCAACCCGTTTTATGTAGCTGGAGAATCATATGCTGGAATATATGTGCCAACCCTTGCTTATGAAGTAGCTAAAGGTGATTATTTTGATATTTCTATTTCATATGTACGTAAAAAGGGGTTAAAAACACCAGTCATCAATGATCTTTTAGTGAAATTTCATGTTGGTCACTAAACTTTGTTTTGTTTCAAGTTGGTTACTGTGTCGAAGCTCTGTTTTAAGTTGTTCTCTGAACTTAAAGGTTGTTACAGCTTGGTCTTTCATCCATGTTAGTTGACCGATGAAAAAGATGACATAGCAATCTAGTTCATGGCCGGCTAACTAGACTACCAATATGCCACATTTTCATTAGTCTAACTAATGGACGTTGATTGAGTGACCAACGTAACCAAATAGTAATAAAGTTTAAGTTCAGCGACCAAATCAAAACCAAATTTAGTTCAATGACCAACATTTGCTAAAAAATTAGTGACCATCAATGTATTCAATCCACTTATGAGCAAACTGACATGTTCTTGGAATTTCTGTAGGAATTGATGCTGGTGCAAAGCCCATTCTCAAACTAAAGGTATACATATTAAATATTTCTCCTGTTTGGTTGCATCGAAGTAAATCCATCAATTACAGGGGTACATGGTGGGAAATGGAGTTACTGATGACGTGATTGATGGCAATGCTCTTGTACCATTTGTTCATGGGATGGGTCTCATCTCTAATGAACTTTTTGAGGTACATTTTACTCCTTACTAATTTTGCGCAACTTCTACTTTCATTATTCCAGCAGAGACCATGTTCTCGCTATCTTATAGTCATGCAAGTATTACCTGCATTACGAGCTCAAAAGGATTGCCTACATTATGGTTGTCGACATATTTTTCATGTGATTCTTTCTTCTTTTTGTACATGGAATACTGAATTCTATGTGATGGATTTTGTTGAATCATTGGAACTTTGAATCGTAGTGGTCTATAGGGGTTTAACCTTATGAAACATTAGGAAAGTCCGAAAATTGGTTTTAATTTTATGACCAGCTGATTATACCTTATTTCTAGCAAGCCACAATTTCTTCTTTGCATGTTGCTTATTCAGTCAAATTACAAATGTGACTAATCAATGAAAAATCTGGTTGGAGATTTGCATTACCCCTGACTTCAACCAGTACAAAGATGAACACTCCCTGAATATGGTCTCTTGAAGCTAATGTAAAATCTTACAATATCTGGAGACACAAATTTGCTAGAGCTTCCAAGGGTCAAGCTATGGTTCATGTTCTTAACCAAGAAAATAAATCACCAGAACGAGCAATAAGCTTAATACTTCTGCACCATAATTATATGGCGTTGTAGTGGGCTTGGCTGGCCTGGGTACTGATTACCAAGAATTTGAACGAAAGCTCAATTTCCAGACATTTTTAAGTGTCCATTACCTGCATGAAATTAAAAACAACGTTAAAGCATAGGAGTTCATTTATTTATTTATTTTTTGGATATTTCAGAATGAAACAAAGAAAAATTTCGATCTTTCTTGTTTCTTATCATTTTCTGATTCCTTTTGCTTCGTGTTGCAGGAAGTTAATGCTGATTGCCAAGGGAACTATTATAATCCAACGAGTGATAACTGTGAAATCAAGCTTTCCAAAGTTGAAAACGTAAGATGTTGACTACATTTTTGAGAAAGTTTTTGTTTTAGCAGGTATACTTGTTCTATTTGGTTTTAATTTCTGAATTATTTCAGGAAATTGAGGATTTAAACATATATGACATTCTTGAACCATGCTATCATGACACACAAAGTAAAATCACACTCGGTAACGAGAAGTTACCACTGAGCTTCAGGAAATTAGGTGAGACTGAGAGGCCTCTACGTGTGAGAAATAGAATGTTTGGGCGTGCCTGGCCACTAAGAGCACCTGTAAGAGAAGGACTTGTCCCTACTTGGCCACAGCTTCTCAATAGTGAAAGTGTCCCGTGCACTGTAAGTTGCTCCAATTTTTCTCTAGTCCCTAATATTTTTGTTCAGGCTAACAAGCTTTCTTCAATAATCTTCTAGTAATGATAAGCATGAAGGCTAGACATCTTAATCTTGTTGAGTCTTGATATTTGAGGAAGATGATACACTAACCAATTGCAACTTGAAATCTATATATAGTTCCTTTTTCATTCTTTAGGGTTCATTTATCTAAATTGAATCATAATTTTTATGATCCTTATAGGGAATATCTTTAATCTATAACTTCTAGAAATTCATCAGGAACTTCTATATGTCCCTTTGATTTGTCAAACCATCCATTGAGATGTTTCTGCTTCTTGAATGCGAAAATGTAGAATATTATCACGAAGCATTATCTTTTGACTTTTGGAGGTTAAAAAAGGTTCTATTTATGTGTGTGTGTGTGCGTTTGCTCCGTCTGACTTTTTGAACTTCTTACTGCGTATGGAGTCGCCAAGTTGCTTTAATACTTGACCTTTATATTTTTGAACACCTTATTGGGATTTACCTCAGGTAGCTTCTTATTAACTGGACAAACTATGCAGGACGATGAAGTTGCGACTTCATGGCTGAACAATGAAGCAGTTAGGAAAGCAATTCACGCCGAAAATGTAAGTTTTTCTCATCTCACATTGCTTCAGCTTTTAAACAAAGTTATTTATGTCCAGTCGCATATCAGGGAAATGTGATAGGAAACTGGGAGCTGTGTACAGACAAAATAAGATTTTATCATGATGCTGGAAGCATGATCAAATATCACAAGAACCTTACATCTCGAGGATATCGAGCGCTCATATACAGGTTAGGAAAATCACTAAGCCCTGTAATTCATTTCAGCATCCTGCCTCATCGATGTAATTCTCAATATGAAAGTGCGGAGGTTTTAATTCGTTTGTCAATAAATGCCCGGGTTACCAAAAGTAAGTTTTGTGATTAGTTATTCCATTTGCAACATTTACAGTAAGTATAGAGATGGTCAGATTATGTTTCCTTGTTATAAATCTTACTATCCCATCGGTGGAATCAGTTCCTGGATGACAGGATTTAAGCACAGGATTTGTTTGAAGTTTCTTCATCTTCATCTCCGAACCCTTTTAATGAAAATTGGTTCAGATCTGTTGAATGTGTTATTGAACTTAATGACGGAACTCCTCCATCTTATGGTTGAAATTGAAATGTATTGTGCTTAACAGAAACATATTGTGATTATACTGGGAGTCATATTTAACATGTTTATTGCAGTGGGGATCATGATATGTGCGTCCCATTTACTGGAAGTGAAGCTTGGACAAAGTCGGTTGGATACAAGACTGTCGATGAATGGAGGCCTTGGCATGTAAAAGATCAAGTTGCTGGGTACGTCTCTAACTTGTGTTCATTTATAGCTTAATTCTTGGTCTTGACTGAAACATCCTTATTAATCAGAGCTGATCCGTCTTGGGGTGATACTTTTGCTTTCATAAACAAACATACTTGACTTCTTTTCAGATTTAAAGGCAAAAATTAGACAAAACAACCAATTGACTGCCATTTTACTAAATGCAGGTACATTCAGGGTTATGAAAACGATCTCATCTTCCTCACCATTAAGGTCTATGCATCTAGAACTTTTTTCTTTTATTATGTATTATGGGAGTTAGTTGAATGATCTCGATTAGAACTTCAAAAGATAATCAGAAATCCAGTTCTAAGTGGTCGAGTATTGAATTTTGATCCTTGATGATGCAGGGAGCTGGACACACAGTACCAGAGTACAAACCACGCGAGGCATTGGAATTCTACACACGCTGGCTCGATGGTCAAAAAATTTAAAACAATCAGGTTATCTTGGAAACGGAAATAATTGTGGAAGTGGATTCAGTTCTCAATCTTTTATCATCTTGATTGATGATGAGTGCATATGAACTATAGGGAGGGAAAGAGGGAGACAATGTGACAAAGAACATCAAGAAAAATCCAGGGATTTATCGATGTTCATGGAACAAAGAATTTCCATGTATTATGAATTTAAATATGCTCGAATTAACTAGAACAATGAATTTCCTTGTATTTAAATGTTGGAAAATGTGTAATTCCAAAAATGTTAATTAAATGTAGGTAAAAATTCAAAAAATTTAAAAATGAGGCCTTTTTAGTATTTTTAAAAGAAAAGGCGTACAGCGTAATTATGACAATTGTGGCTGGTCTGTTTTGATTGTAAACTTCGTCCGATTATGCTAAAATTCAGTTTTTTAGTATATTTTGATAAAAGTTGTAGGTCTAATGAAATGTAGTTGAAAATAATTTTTTGAAAATGGGGCTAGACTGGAGCTTAGAAGGGCAGACGCCAAGTCTAAGGAAGGCACGGAATATATATCTAAAGTGCAAAATTTTTCTAAATAAGTTGTGGCGAGACTTGATATCGAAATTTTCTAGCTTGTTCGTTTATTGTGTTGAGTCATCTCATTTAAAAGCTGTTATAACTCGACAAAAAAAGGCTGAATGCGACGGTGAATACTAAACAAAAGCATGTATTTTGTAACGTCATTGTATTCATACGATTACTTTTCTACTCGATACAAATTCAAAGTTGATGATGCCTCCATGAAATAACTTGATCTTGAACACAACCAAGGATGAAACTCAGTCTGAAGGACAGTTCTTTGATAAGGGAAAAAGCAGACAAACTGATGGAATTTAAGTCCTGGAAAATTTCTAAATTTCTCAATTTTGGGATTTCACTCTTCTTGATTATCTACTGCCCCCATCAGTTGTCTAATTATTTACCAGGTGGATCAAATATTGCTTCAAGCTCTTCGGCTCGATCTCCCTTCTATTTGCCTTCACAGTGATATTCATGTCAGCATATGTTGAAAAGACAAATCAATAATGAAATCAGTTTTAGTATACCTCTACTGTGAAAACGTTCAAGACTGAACCATTTAACGTAGTAACATTGGCATCCATCACTTTTAGTCCTAAAGAATCCATAGCCTCCATCAACCTCACAAAGCCACCTCGTTTTTTCACGCATATACATCGCAGCAAGAATACTTTTGCGCCAATTTGGCTTACTTCGACCTCAACCTTAGAAAGTCAATCAACATAAAAATAAGTGGAAATTTTGCAAACTTGGATGCTGAAAAATGAGAAACATTCTCCTTACCAGTACTTGTTTCTTTTCACTAGCAATGCAATAACCTTTGTCAATGTCTGCGGCCAGTAAATATTCCTTGTCAGCAAGCTCCTTTATTGAGCTTCGAGACTCAGTTTTGGCATTGTTTCTGTTGCAATCCTCTGCCATTTCTCCAAGTTCATCTTGATATTTTTCAATTGTCTCCTGCAGCTCCTTTATGTATCGAATCGCATCCCCCAATATAGAAGCTCTATCCATCTGGTAGCAAAGAAAATGACAAAATTCACGTGGATAAACAATTCTGGGAATCGTTATGGATATCATTTAACATGGTGAATATTCAGAGAATGTTTGGCTAAGCTTACAAATCACGCCAAGAAAAGTTTTCTCGTAAGTATCTACACATGCTTATTGAGAAAAGTAACTTTTAAGTTTAGCTTCACATGCTATATAAACCTTAGAAATCATTGGGACTAATGAGCGAAGAGCAAAGAGCCCGTCTTTTATCCTCTTCCTTCGGTTTCTCTCTGTGATAAGATTCTTTGATTGGTAATGCTCCTTTCCTCCCCTCTGCAAATCCTTCAAATTGGCATTCTCATCGGCGTTTTGCTTCCTTTTCAAATTCAAATTGCCGCTTGGCACTTCTGAATATTTTCCACTTGATTTTTCCGGCAAAATGTTTCCAAACACATGATCCGCATGTATGCTAAGTGATTGATGCTCGTTTGAAAGGGTCGAGATAATGGATGATCCTTCAATGCTAGAATCAATATTTAGTTGTGATATTTCGGGATGCAAATTCAAATAATGAAGTGATGGGGGCCAATCAATTTGGTGGTTAAAATTGATATAGCTCTTCTCAGACATGATTTCTTGTTCTGCAGAAATTTTGAACCGAGCAAAGATGAAATCTATTAATTTCTGTTCTTTTGGTACCTGGAAAACAAAATGAGAATTTTCTTTCAGAAAATTTACTCCAGAAGAATAGAATTCATTACATTTTCAAGAAATGAACAGTCTTACATGATTTTTACTAAAGAGCTCAATCAAACCACCTGCAACTGGAATTAGAACTTGGGTTCCAACAGGTTCCTGCAATGGAAGTAAGCATACTGATTCGAATTCACGACAAAAATAATTAGGCCAAAAAAAATTCAACCCGAAAGTCCTTAACCAAACCAAACTATTGTTGTAAATTTTTCTGCAGATTCTCAGAAATATTGATGGACTTCCTGAAAGAATGTCATCAAACAGACAATCTGGTCAAGGCTCAAAATTCACACGTTTGTTTGTAAAATATTATGAAGTCCACGATCAAGCTCGATTAGAAAGGATTAAATCATTTCTCGGGGGGCAATGATCCAAGGATAATGTCAATCAATGAATTAGCACAACTTTGTGAAATATATCTCCAAAGTTTTAATCCCTATTTCAGCATAGCAATAAAAGAAACGAAAAACAAGCAAAGCACGCAGATTTAGAGCTACATCTTGTTAGTCTAATAGTCGAGGGGATAAGGTAAAATCTTAATACACGAAACAAAATTACTGAGCTAGAAATGCGAAGTGAGATACTCACAGATAAACTATTCGAAATAGAGGCATTTGCAAGGGTTAGCCATTTTGGTTGTTTCGATATCACTACCTCTCCATGAATCCTGATTATAATTAAACCTCAGTTATAAGAAAAATTTTCTTGGTTTAGTAACAAAATTATGCCCAAAAATTATAGTAAATCAAGAAAAAAATTAGTACATTTACATGAAGATTTACAGAAGATTAATATTACCCAGAATACAATCCTATGGAAGAAGGAAATTGTGCAAGAGCTCTGCAAGCCTTTGTTCTAATAGGATGCTTAATTCTTGAATCTTTGCATTCAATAATCAAATGCTTTTCCAAACCAGTTTCTTTTTTCATTTTGAAGTGTCCGCCATTTGCTCCACTGCAACAACAAGTCCCCCATTCTATAAACCTGAAAACTCAATCAAGAAATCAGAAGGGTCGGAAAAAAAGTGATATTTTTCTTGAAAATAAGTGCTTATAATTATAGTACCTTGAAGGGTCATCCCCTAACTTCCAAATAATACAGTAGTCCCATGCCTTAGTTTTTACAAGGGGTCTCAGCCACTCAACTGCCGTCTCTAAAGCTGCCATATATGTTTGAACGCTTCTTTGTTTGTTTATGGGCTTTTCTGTTTTCTGCTCCAAGGGACCATTTTCTGTTGTCACTTCAAAAATCTGTTGATCAGTTTCTATTTTCATCCGTTTGATATATAAAGCATTTATGGAAGACAAGCCTAACAGAATTTGTAAAATGCAGTGTCCTTTTATCCAGAATAATATCTGTCAGAAGAATCTGATACTCTTTTCCCGGACCATGGAGAGATTTCCCCTACCCGCTTAACTCTTTGATCTTAAGAACGCTGATTTTAAGAACAAGTGATCGTCATTCTCCGATATCCTTACTGTCTAACTTCGAGATAATCGGACTCAAACTGCTGACATCCACGATAGGAAAAACTACCGCCTCTCAGGCTCGCTGGTTCGATTACTGCATACGGAACCACCTTTTTATTAGAATGAGGTGGTAGATTGTAAAAAAATATTGGCTAAGAATGATTCAAAAGGTTTAGTGAAGGAGATGGATAACTGCACATGGTGGTGATGATTCATTTTCGAAAATGGAAAATTGATATGCCTTAATTAGTAAAAAGATTAACAGAGTTTTCTTTTGGAATATTTTTTGTGTTTCTTCTATTTTTACTGTGGATTGGTAAAAAGTACTGAGTAAATGCAGGACATGAAGAGACAGAATATTTGGACAGTCACTGGTATATCTCTGACTTTTGTCTTTTGTGGTGGTCCTATGATTTGTCATTAGAATTGGTTTGCACCTTCTTCAACTATTTATTTTTTGGAACATTTTAGGACTTTTTAAGAATTAAGCCTTTGGAATAATTTGATTTCTTAACAAAGACTTAACTATTACATAATCTACTTCTAAAATAATTAACTATTGAGCTTATCTTCCTCAACTGGGTTTGTTCTTGAGGTTGACTAGTTGAATTTATCTCGACCGAGGTTGATTTTAACTATACTAGAGTTATAGAGACTTTGATGAAGGATGTCAATCAAGCAAGATTATGTTGACTTGATGTAGGTTGTCCTCAGTCCTAACACAATTTGTAAAATGGATATCTGTCAAATGATTTTCTTATCATGCAAATCATGCAATACGGTTGAGTGATAAGCGATTCCAATTTATAAGAAGAATAATCTAAAATATACAAGTCGAGCGAATTCGCTATCTCTCATCAAGATACTTTTATCCCCAAGTGTCGAATGTCTCTAAATATCTCCCATTGAGGATAGAACGATTTTTTTTTCCAAATGACTTAGCATCCAAAATTCATGACCTTTTGAGTTTTAATAGATTGAAGCATATCAAGAAATTACAACCATTAAAATTGGAGATTTAAATTTCAAGGTTGTGTCACCAGATTTGATAGATAAAACTTGAGTTTTTGTGACCTCCTTCCAAGTTTTAAGCCCATTGTTCGGCGTCAACTAAGGTTAATCGAATATCGGCTACGTCAAACTTGATCACTAATCTCCCATACAAGTGTTGCAATGGTTGTTGTGCCAGGAGACATTCTCTCCAATATTTTTTAAACATCTTTAAGAGCTTCAAGGGACACGTAATTGTTGATAAAGTAATTGAGAAATGTCTCGCCCGTATTGCAGATCATCGAATCACATAAATCCACATTCCAATGACCCCATTTTTTCAAGGTATCAACCGGAAAATTGCTTCTTCTATTTTTTCCCCCATATTTGAACAATTTTGACATAATTTATTATAATTCAAACGAATTTGTAAATAAAATTATTGCAATTATATAGCAAAATAATAAAATAAAAGGGAAAATTTCATCCGGGTTCCTAACTTTTTCGAAAAGTACAAATGGGTCCCGGACCTTTAATTATTCTATATTTGTTCACTAATGAAAATTTTTGTCGTCCCCGCGTTTCCAAATGCTTTTCAAACGCCTTTTCTGCACTAAAATTTTACCGACCGCCGTCCACCACCACGGCGGCCACCTCCACCAGAACCAGGGGCGGATAAAGCAAGTAACGAAATCAAATTTCTCAGAGGCTTTTGGAGAAATAAAGACTCACATATCCAACTCCGATTTCATAGCCGTGTCGTTGCAGCAAACCGGTGCATACTCCGCTCCATGGCAAAGGGTTCTCCCCATCGACACCGAAGAGACAGCGTATCTCAAAGCCAAACGCGCCGCCGAGCGGTTTCAGGTTCTTCAGTTCGCAGTCTGCCCTTTCTCTGTCAAAGCTTCCAAGCTCATAGCTCACCCGTAAATTCTTTTCCCCAAATCTTTCATTAGCTGTGCCCTATATTTTATACCTATTGCACTTTTGAGTGACTGCTAATAGAATGAAGGCTGTGAAGTGAATGATTTGGATACGTCATAAGAATTTGTTAGTGTAATTTGGCCTTTTTTTTCAACCGTTGCTTGACATAGCAGGAATATTTTTCTTAATGCTGAGAATCACATTTATAATTAATGTTATTGTAATTGTTATTTATTGTTACTAGAAGGATGGGATTTGGAGGCTGGGAAGCTTTTGATTTTAGTAACATTTTACTGTCCCCAAATCCTTAGAGATATAGTAGATTTGGCCAAGAAATATTTGCAGAAGGCACAGAGAGAATAACTTATATGTTTGTGAGGTATCAACAATTCTTTTATTTTAGGAGGTCTCAGGAAAATGCAGGAGAATGATCTATTGATACGTATCTATAATTCCAAATGGATGTAGTGATAACCTTCGAGAAATAAAATAAAGGGGCCTTGAAAAGAGGTTTCTATAGCAAGAAGAAGCAAGTTAATGTGGAGCATCACTTGAACATGAGGGTGGACCTATTTTGTAAGGATACTTTCGAAGTAAAAGCCTAAAGGTATAGTTGCTTTGAGTGGATTCTTGGGCTTCATCGTGGGTGAGAAAATCAAGCTTCTACCTAAGGAAGGAGCTTCCAATCTCC